>LPNX010931204.1:451836-477727 GCA_001517045.1 Pseudotsuga menziesii | reverse complement strand
GGGGGGGGGGGGGGGGGGGGGGTGGGTGTGTGTGTCTGTGTATGTGAAATTGAAAAATTAATTGTATAACAAATTAAATCTACACCATCTAATTACCTTTTACTTCCCTCGTTCTTATACCTTTCCCAATAAGACATCCCCTTGAAATTTGCTGATGGAGTTGACATGCCAAATGCGAGGAAGATTGGTATTTTTTGCTAAATTTGGAAGATAATAACTATTGTACACCATGGATTGATATACCATATAGCCCTGCACAAGAGAACCCTCAGGACATGCTCTTTGTCTAACAAAATCCTCCAATGGATTCAAATTCCTTTCCACCATCCACGTTGACTTCTGTGTACAGGTCCACACAATTCAATCTCCTCAACTTTGTGTATGAGATAGTATTCTTTTGCATTGAAAAAAATTGGAGGTTAATACTTTTGCATTTCACACATTAGACAAGGAATTTCTCTCTTCCAATAGCTAATATATTCCTTATGGATTTCTTTAGAGGAAAGCTAGCTACAAATGATGCAAGAAAATAACAGTGATCAACATGATTAAGGAATATATAATAAAGTTCCAACCTGTAAAACACAATATGTCAATAAGCTATGCAACAAAGTGAACAAACATTTACATGCATATAAATTGTTACTTACCTCATGTATTTATCGAGATCATATATAGCTTGTTTTATGTTGTCGTCAAAGTTATCTAGGAGTGATAGAGGTAGAACTTACTATAAGAAAAAACAAATCATTATTTATTTCCAAATAATAGACAACAATTAATAAAAATACGTACTAATGGAAATTATATACGTAAATAATTACCTTAATGAATGTATGCCATTCATGAGTTTTAACACCACCAAAATTACCTTTTTTCGTTAATATATTATGTATCTTCGATGAAAACCCCATTGGAAACATTATTTTCCGAATGACCTATTTTATAACATAGTTTTGTTTCTCTCTCAATAACCATGGAAGAATAATACTTTGGTTCCCATCTCTGGCATTGGAATTAATTACACTTTGCAATGCGTAATTGGCTTCTGCAATGTCCCTACAAATTTTTCCAATTTTATCTTTGTCAGTCCTTCCATCTAAGATTCGCCATATCAATTCTATAACATTCTTCCCAGTATGTAGTGTATTGAACAAATGATCTATTTGTAGGTTCTCGTAGTAAGGAAACCTACTAAATTGTATTGAATAGCACTCCATTCCTTATGGAAACCAATTCATTCCTTAACGGCATTCATTAAACATAAACGAAAAAACATTAACAATAATTCATGACACCTATGGTAGAGAAAATTCAGTAAAAAAATAAAATTCATAATATTACATATTTATATGCTACATATATAATTTGCATACCTCGACGATTCTGTTAGATTCCAATTTCCATATGTGAGGTGTCATTCTTTGTGGGTTCTTTCCATTCTCTTCTTTACCATTGAATTTTGTTTTCTTGGTAGTTCGATAGGTATGGCTCTTAGGGAGGAAATGCATGTACTCATTAAACACCTCCTTTTGTAAACTTCTTGAACGATGAGATTTTATCCTAGGACCGCAAACTGGATGCAAAATTTCCCTTTGTTTGAAACCCTGCAAGATATATGCATTAATGTTATAGTATCAAAAGATTATTAATTTAAATCAAAAAAGCATTATATTTACCTTAAAAACATATAATTTTAAAGTGCAAAAGAAAGTTACATACCACAAAAATGTGTTAACCCTGGAGCATCACGAATTGTCCATGCAACTAAAATTGTTTCTACCCTATTGGACTAGAGAAGTCATACATAGTGATGTCAACCCATAACTTCAATAGCCCATTGATAAGAGGCTCAATATATACATCCATATATTTAACTCGGTACTTACCAAATTGATTCAACATACAATGTTATTTAGTTATGTGTCCAAATATAAAAAAGGTGTTCTCATGCAGCAATGAAACAAAGAAATGATACCTAGAATCATCATTGCCAACATTGTGTTCTCTCTCTTTATCAACATCCAAAGAGGAAGTTTATTATTTATGACAAAAACAGGCCACACTGAGTAAGTATAACGAAGCTCACCAAATGGATTGAAACCATCAACTGTCAATGAAAGTCTAACATTATGAGGTTCATCTTTAAAAATTAGCCATTTTTCTTCGATGTTCTTCAATGCAGAACCATCTTCAGGCATTCGAAGAACATCATCTTCACTTATGTTCTTTGCATGGTAATCCATAAGTTGTGTTATACTTTGGCACCTGAATAGTTGTTGGAAATGTGGAATTATGGGAATATAGCGAAGAGCTTTGTGAGGCACCTTTTTTGTTGATTGATTGGTTCGATATATAGTAATTTCACATTGTGGGCATTTGTTTTTTGATGCATATTGTCCATAATATATAATATGATCATTAGTAAATGCATCAATAGGTTGATACCCCATTCCAATTTCTTTCATTATCAAGAATACCTCTCGACATGTGCGTAGTAAATTATTTTATGACGGTGATAGAAATTCACCCGACAATCTACAATTGACAAAAAAATGAAATGTAAACAATATAAATCATAAATATTGCTTATCCTTAATTTACGAATTAATTAACACTAAAAATAGAGGAAAATAGTCAACTTTTCATACCATGTGAAGATGCAATTAATACATTACATATCATAGGAGTTGTGTGAAACAAGTGTTTGATAAACCATTCAAAACCTTAAAGTTCACCAACAACAATATAGCAGATAGAAGATTTTTTGTTGAGCCTTCATAAAGAGGTTCTTGGGACTTCTCGAGTAGAGGAACATCATGAATATCATGGAGGTTGTCCTTAGCCAATGGAGCAAATGTTCCTTGGATCAATCTATTTATCTCATATTCATCATTTGTATCAATAACGCCATCTTAATCCATAGGATCATTAAGAACTCGATCTTCAATATTCTGATCTCCATGTTCCTCACCTTGTAAAGTAGTATTTCTACTATTGTGTGGCAAATAGTTCTCCATAGGTCAACATTTAGGGGGCATTGTCTTTATATTTACAAACTATGCAATAACATTAGTGTATAATATACAACACATATATTTAAAATGATAAACATTTTGTGAATACATGATCATTACTACTACAACAAGTACATTGTGTAATGAATAATGTCTTACCAAGGGACGATATCCATACCCCCTTCAGCATGCCCCTTCTCCCTACAATGTTTTTAGTTGTTGTTCTTAAAATTCTTCTCGTTCGCGACACCCTACAATCGTTGCAGGGGAGATAACACTTTCCATCACCCTTCACCTATAATGATGGCTCAAACTCAGCAAACCTCTTATTATTTTCTTCCCAAGTGTAATGGGGATTTCTCCCCTATTGCGTGTAGAAGCACCAACCTTATATCGTTGTGACCATAAGGAAGAATTCAATGGAAAACCCGAAAACCAAACTACTCTAACAACTGAAATCAAATACTTTTTATTATTTTAGCATGTATATCGACTAAACTAGTGCAAGAAACAAAAAAGTAAACACACCTTTCTCCTGAAAGACGGGCCACCATAGCCATCCTCGAAAGTGGTTCCGTAGCTTCACAGGTTAGTTATCTAGTTGTCTCCACAGACAGTTGTCAAATAGGGAATGGATCCAAAGTGGGTACGAGGAATGTCTCAACGTACACCGTGGGAAATGGCGTGGCAACGAGAATAATAGCAGGGAAGTATGTGGAATACCTGAGAGTAAAAATGTCACAACATAACCACAAGTGAATGAGAAAAAAGGTGGTTTGGGAGAGCCCTTCACAATGTATTTATAGGATGGTCCTAGGGATTTTTGACCCAAGGTGGTAACCCATGGTATTTTTCTGTGGTTTTTTTACCCTTTCTCTTTTTTAGGGTTTTAGACCCCTTTTTAGGGTTTTTAACCCTTTTTGGGAGAGAGTGAGGGTAAACCATAGTAAATGTTCAGGTACACAGGGTACTCCCAAAAGACCGAACACCTTGAGCAACCGCTTCACACAAATATATCACAGATCAATACACCGATGTTTGTCACATGGTTAAAACCCTCGAGAGGGAAATAGTCCACGGCCCCAGCCAAATAGCTACTTGGAGCAATTTATTATGCAAAATAAAGAAAGTTACATGAGCTTCTCATAATCGATCAACTAGCCAAGGACCCTCCATGCTCTTTAAATAGAGATCATGGACCAATCGGGTGTTAAGCCACGGATCAATGGTAGGTATGATCTAAGAGAAGTTGAACCGTCGAATCACTTTATGTCTAGAGCATATCGTGACCGTCGGATTAGAATATTTACAAATGCATACTAAAGAAACACACTTTAGCTAATGGATATATTACACAAGTTGATCTTAACTAACTTCTAAGTGTTTAAATATCCTAACATCCCCCCTTAAGAACAACTTGGGATAGGATCAAAGGATTTACAAAAGTGACACTATTAGGAGAAAGAAGGAGGCATTAGAGCCTATCCCCCCATAAGGACACATTCATGAAATCCTAACATAGATCAAAGTTTAGAAAACTTCGCTTCTGTAAGAGACTTGGTGAAGATGTCTGCAACTTGATCATCTATAGGGCAATAGAGCATTTCAAGAATACGATCATGAAATAGATTTCTGATGAAGTGCATGTGTAGCTCAATGTGTTTGTAGCGTTGATGTAGAACTGGATCTTTGGAAATTTTGATGGAACTTTGATTGTCGCACCAAAGTGGAGTAGGTTGCTGCTGCTCGAATCCAAACTTTGAAAGGATCTATCGAAGCCATAAAGCTTCCTGACTGGCATTAACTGCAACTCGATATTCTACTTCTGCTGAAGAAAGAGCAAGAGCTTGTTGTTTCTTACAAGCCCAAGTGACAGGTCCAGATCCTAGACTAAAAACATAACCTGCAGTAGACTTTTGATCATCAGGATCACCGGCCTAATCTAAATTAGTGAAACCAACCAACAAAGGTGTCCCCCCTGTACTGGAATGAATCCCAAACTGAATTGTACCTCGAATATATCAAAGTATTCTTTTTGCTGCTTTCCAGTGACTTTCATGAGGAGTTTGCATATAATGGGTAACACGACCAAAGCAAAGGAAAGGTCAGGACGGGAATGAGTCAAGTATAAAAGACTACCAACAAGCTAATGATACAAGGTGGCATCTACTTCAGGGGAAGTACAAGTGGCAGAAAGTTTGACTCCAAACTAGAAGGGAGAAGGGGTTGGTTTATAATCTTCCATGTGGAAGCGACGAAGTAGGTCACAAGCATACTTAGACTGGGAAAGAAATATTCCTTCTTTGGTTTGCAAGAATTGGAGACCAAGAAAATAATGCAAATATCCTAAGTCTGACATTTCAAAATTTTGCTTAAGACTAGATTTCACATGGGTTATAAGTTTAGGGTCACTACCAATAAGGATAAGATCATCAACATAAAGAACAAGTATGATGAGATGGTTTCCTACTTTCTTGGTATAGACAATGGGGTCAGAATGGCATTTAGAAAAACCAATGTCAAGGAGAAAGATATCCATTTTGGCATACCAAGCTCTAAGAGCTTGCTTAAGGCCATATAAGGATTTCTTAAGGAGACAGACAAGGCTAGAGTTATTGTGAACATATCCAGGAGGTTGTTCCATGTAAATTTCCTCCTGTAAATCACCATGTAAAAAGGCAAACTTGACATCCATTTGATGGACTTCCCAGTTATGTAAGGCTGTAAGGGAAAGAACAAGGCGGATGGAATTCATTTTTGTGACAAGAGCAAAGGTTTCATTGTAGTAAATCCCTTCAACTTGGGAAAAACCTTTGGCAACTAACCTTTCCTTAAGTCTTTCAATACTTCCACCTGATGCATACTTAGTTCTGTAGACCCATTTACATTTGACAAGTTTTCTTCCTTTTGGAAGAGGAACAAGATCCCAAGTATTGTTTGCCATTAAGGAACGATATTCTTCATCCATAGTTGCATCCCAATCTGGATTTCCTGAAGCTTCTGCAAAAGTTTCTAGATCATGATTCTCGGAAACTTGAGCCAAAAGAGAAGAGGCTCGCTAAAACTAAGAACATATTCGACGTTGATCTCTAGGATCACCAGCAAGATCACCATGTACATCACATGTTAAATGGACCCATCGAGGAAGCATTGGTGCCAGTGCAATTGGAGGAACATGAGCAAGCGGAGGTGGATTTTCATCCTCACTGTCATCATTAAAAACTAGAGTTGGAAACCTGTCAAGGAAGTTGGAAGAAGAAGAAGAAGAAGGCATAATCGCCGAATCAAGCTCGCAGAACAAAGATGGCACACCCGCCAAGTTAGGCTCGCAGGCCAAGAGATTTTCATCAAATTTAACATCTATTCTAATGATTATATCATGTGAATGGGGTTGAAGAAGTCTATAACCTTTTACATCTTTAGAATATCTAACAAATATGCACTTTTCACTTTTAGGTTGCAATGCTTTCCGTTTTTCATCTAGAATGTGAGCCCATGCTTCACAACCAAAGACACGAAAGTGACTTACATCTGGTTTAATTTTACTCCATGCTTCTTTCGGTGTTATACCTTGTAAAACTTTAGTGGGTCTGTGATTAACTATGTAATTTGCACAATTTATGGCCTCAGCCCAATATTGAAGACTTAGTCCCTTAGATTGGATCATACAATTAGCCATTTCTTTTAAAGTGCGGTTCTTCCATTTAGCTACACCATTTTGTTGTGGTGTATATGGAATAGTGTGTTGTTGTTGGATTCCTTGTTCAATGCAGAAAGTAATGAACTTTTTGTTAACATATTCTCCTCCATTGTCAGATCTTAACTTAATAATTTGATGACCAGGTTTTTTTTCAACAAGGGCCTTGTAAGCTAAGAACATATTAAATACTTCGGTCTTAAGTTTTAGGAAGTAAACCCAAGTGTGTCTGGAGTAGTCATCAATGAAAGTTAAGAAATATTTGAAACCAGAAAAGGATGCAGATAGAAGAGGGCCACACAAGTCACTATGCACAAGCTCCAAGGGAACTGAGGCATGCCAAGAGGCACGTTTGTCAAAACTATCCCGATGATGTTTTTCGAGTACACAACCGGAACAAACACCATCCTTGCAAGATACCATCGGAAGATCAGTCACCATATTGTCTTTACATAGTTGTTGCAATGAGCGATAATTTAAGTGACCAAATTGCTCATGCCAAATTTTGCTCAAGTTATCACTATGAGCAACAAAAACTGAAAGAAAAGGTGATGACCCAAAGTTGTTAAATTTGTACAACTAGGTAATATCATCAACAGTTCCAGTAGCAAGGACATTTTGAGGATTTTTATAATTCTTGAGTACAACTTGGTGAGGTGTAAACATCACAGTTTAACCTTCACCCGAATGAGTAATTTGATAGACTGATAACAAATTGCAGAAAATTTTTGGAACACATAGTACATTACTGAAATGACCATTTTCTACTGGAACTGTTCCAGATCCTACAACACTTAGAGATATATCATCACCAACAAATATTTGCTTGGTGTTATATTCATGCATAGTAGAAAAGATGGCTTGATCCTTAGCCATATGAGAAGATGCTCCAGAATCAATGAGCCATTCAATTGAAGTAGAAGAAGAAGATGCAGTATAAGAGTAACCAGAAGCACAAAGTGCATGTCCACGAGAGGTAGATTCTGAAGATGAATCTAGGCTGATGTGGTGCTTCTTCATTGCTGCTTCCAAAGCTGCCATCTTCTTGAAACACTTAGATTCATCATGATTATGTTTCCCACAAAAATTGCAATGATCCTCAGTCTTGTTTCCTTTTGGCTTGGATCCTTTGTCATTTTTTAAAGAAGGAGCTGACTGAGAGGGTTTGGGACCCTTTTGTCTGGCTTATTATTGCGAAAAATCTCTTTCTTGGGAAGCTTGGACTTTTCTTTCTGTTGGGACAATAAGGCTTTCCCAGATGTATCTGCATTGTTAATTATTCCAAGATGAATGAGCTTATCTTGCTCTCTAATTAACGAATCACAAAAGGATTCAATACTATGCTCTTGATAGCAAGTTGTAGTCAAGGATTCTTTAATGGAGTAGAATGTAGATCCAAAAACAGAATATGCAGCTCCAAGCTTGGAAAGAATAGGATAATTACATTGTTTGTCTTCTTTCTTAATCTTGCATTCTACACATAAGAGTCTAAGAGTTTTATACTTAGATAAATAGTCTTGAATACATGAAAAATCATTTAGATTCAAGGAAATTAACTCATTCTCAAGTTGATGACCCCGAATTTCATTGTGTTTACCAAACACAGATTCCAACTTTTCCCAAGCTATATCAGGTTCATCAATTCCAGATATGTGGAATCGCAAATTAATAGAGATTGAGATCTCAATCAATCCACGAGCTGCATCACATCTATTTTCCCGTTTAATTTTCTTATGATCATCAGTGGGTTCTGTTTCCTTCCTTGAGGTTATCCTGAAAAGTCTCTTACTTCACAAAACATCCTCCATACGAGATTTCCATGAAAAATAGTTAGAACTTGTAAGTATAATATCACAAGGGGCGGCCATGCTGTAAAATAATGTCTAAAAGAATAGAAATTAATTGTCTTGATGCAAAGAGATCAAAAAAATATGCGGTTTAAAAAAAAAACGGCACAGAAAACTGATTCTAGATTATGAAGTTATGCTTGATCAAAGAAAATGTTGAAGATGTCCCCAATAGTGACGTGGCAGATATTAACTTGACCAACTAAAAAAAGAACCCCCTTCTTCCCAAGATGAACCTTTGACAATCACTTACAAGAAAGTTGTTTTTTAAGTGAATCACTTTTGTAAAATAAGTGATGTTCACTTTTACAATAATGTTACTTTTAAATAGTGCAGCAATAAATTAAAAGACGAGTGACTCACTTTTTATTTTATTTTATTTATGTGAGATGCACTTTTACAATAAAGTAACTTAAAAATAGAAATTGCATGCACTAAAAACTAACTAGATAAGACTTAAACTCAAGACTTAACAAGGAATAAACCAACTTTGAACCAAGTGAGCTAAGTTTAAAAGGTACGTAAAAGAATGGAAAGAGGAAGTAGGTTTTTTTTCTCTCTCTCTTGTTTTCCGTGCTTGCCTTTGTTTCCTACAAATCACAAAAAAACAAACAACAAAAAACAAAAAAAACGTTTCCACTCTATGGGTGGCGTTAGATCTTGGTTAGCTTACCCGGAAAGTCTATGTTTTCAAGTTTTATCATTGTTTCTGATTCGCCGTGATCGCACAAGGTGCACAGCAAAGAGCATACGTAGCCGAGAAGACAAGAAAAAAAAACTTTCCCTTTCTATTTCGGATTCGCCGCAATCGCGCAAGGAGCACGGCAAAGAGCATACACAGCCAAAGAAGGCAACAGTCCGAGACTAAAACAATAAAGATCTAATAAAAAACTGATAAAAATGAGAAATTAAAAAAAAAAAAAAATCCGTCACTGTTATAGATTTATCGAAATGGGTGTTTCTGAAACAAACGGAAATAGTTTTCGATGAAACGAAAAATATTTCCCAATGGAAACGGCGCTCCGGACACAATGAAATAGATCCCACATGCCACAAATGCATAAAAAATCTAGAACCAGAAACCCTTTCAAAGTTTCAGCAACACTGGTTCCAGATCTTGATCAAAACCGAAAGCGGCTTTTCATAAACGCTCTGATACCATGTTCTGGTACACAGGGTACTCCGAAAAGACCGAACACTTGAGAAACCACTTCACACAAATAGATCACAAATCAATACACCGATGTTTGTCATGTGGTTAAAACCCTCGAGAGGGAAATAGTCCACGGCCCCAGCCAAATAGCTACTTGGAGCAATTTATTATGCAAAAGAAAGAAAGTTACATGATCTTATCATAATCGATCAACTAGCGAAGGCCCCTCCATGCTCTTTAAATAGAGATCATGGATCAATTAGGTGTTAATCCACGGATCAATGGTAGGTATGATCTAAGAGAAGTTGAACCATAGGATCACTTTATGTCTAGAGCATATCGTGACCGTCGGATTAGAATATTTACAGATGCATACTAAAGAAACACACTTTACCTAATGGATATATTACACAAGTTGATCTTAACTAACTCCTAAGTGTCTAAATATCCTAACTATAAATAATGATGTTTTTTCCATTTTTGGTGGAAATACAATTACGAGTTTCAAAAGTATGGGAAATATGGTTGGAATATGATGTATGTATATGGTTTAGACCATGGAGAGTTAAGTGAACACTTTTTAGTGTTAACATATTTTCCTCTGATGTGTAAGGGCAGGAGCTCATCGTATGGCCGATATACATCATAGGATCATGGGAATAATGGTGACAATAGTGGAGAGACTAGAGAGACCCATGGAGAATTAGAGCTTCCTCATTCGAGTTACAGTGGGTTTTGCTTTTTTATTATGGGTTCTCAAAAATGGATGAGATACATATAATGTGTGACATGTATATGGACAAGGAGGGCATACCCATGCTCGTAACAATGTCAAAAGAATAAATAATGGGATCAAGGCTCAAAACATGGGAGCCGATCAATACATATACAAATCATGATACACAATGGTGGCCTCAATGGGAGGCTGAACACAATGCTGATATGAAGAACTGATACATAGGAACAATGGCATTCTCATGGAAAGCAATATCATCACAACTTATGCTCTGCCGAACCTAGAGGTGTACATATATATGGACTCAATGACTGAGAGTCAGGATATATGTGGTACAATGTGCAGCATCAAGTACTGGAGATACATGGAAGCATAATACTGGGATCTTCTAAACACTGTCGCCAACGCAGCCCGAAAATCACAAGGGACATAAGATTATAGGGGTCCCATAGGTAGCCTCACCAATGTGCTAGAGTCAGGTAACAACCAGGGTCTTCGAATAAATAATGAACAGACCAATACCCTATAAAAATCTCAATGGTGTGATGATGAAGCTGAAGTCAAGCATGTGAGACACAACCATTTCGAGAGGTAGTAATGACTCCTCTAAAGTGGTCCAAGGAACTCATCAATGGGGTGGATGAAACCAGGATACATGGACCTCTAGGTCTATCCTATGGAATAGATGTGCTGACATCGACAGAGGGAGACCTACAACTAATCAAGGTAATGATGTGTCCTTGACTAGAAGCAGGAGGGGGATAACCAAAGATGTGGAACAATCTGGGGACTGCCACACCAAATGGGGGAACAGGGGCAGGGGATTACGGGGGACTCAAACTTCCTTTGTTCAGAGTATGATGGCAGGGCTGACTAGGCAGCAAATGAGAATGAATCATGGGAGAGGGATCATATTTGTAATACTGGGAAAATAACTGCAATGGGAAATAGTGAGGGAGGTAACTGTAGCAGGATTACTCAGGAGATCCAAGGAAGACTCATCACAGAATACTCTGAACAAAGGATACCCAATGGGGGGAAGTTGTCATACTGTGATATCATATGTCATGTCGCCTAAAGACATTGTTTGGTCCTTCTTCATAGTTTAAGGAGCATGAAGAAGGGATATAAGTGAGCTCAATATGACATGATCTCGTGGATTTTTAGCGAGCCCGAGAAAGTAAATGCTCGATGGTGTTTTCATTTTTAAAGAGTCTAAAAATAGGAATAAGACTCCAGTGTGGTCTCTTTTTCATATGTAGTCTCCTAAGCCCGAAAAAGGATAAAAGTGTACAAAGGAGAGCTCTCCCAACCTTTTGGGAAGGGAGACTTATTTATCATTAGTAGTCCAACCAAGCCAAAAAATGTTAAACCTATACTGACTGGACGGTCATTCAAATACTTTTATGAGCATGAACGAAACCAAGTTTGCTTGGCAATCTTTTCTTGATGAGAAGGCTAGAAAAGAGCTTAAAGACAACCTATGATGAGATTTTTCGTAAAGTACAATCCCAATGCCTGACGAAGCATAAAAAGATACAAAGAGAAACGTTACTGGCTAGAATGTGCCAGGGTGGTCCTTTTCTTATGATAGTCTACATAGTCGAAAAAAGGAGATAAATGAGGCTACATAGACGCCCTTTCAAATACTTTAACATGCGTGAAAGGAAGCAAGTGTGCTCGGCAATCTTTTCATTCTTTTAAGAGTCATACAAAAACTATGTAATGGTCAATCAAGCAAGGGGAAAATGTTTGATATATGGAAAGAGGTTATGTTGTGAACATGGCTGAGAGAAATAAATGCAAAACACTAAGGAGGGCCCCTTGCAGGATGATGGATGGGAGTAAAATAAGGCCAACTGTGCAGTATGGATGGAGTGGATGAATCGTGAACAGGCCAATACATACAAGGTTTGATTCATGTGGTGTACGTAAATCGAGGTGACTCTGGGAAATGGCTCGAAGAAAGTAGGGAGGGAGTCAGTCCAGTACAGGTTGTCTCTTCACCCCGAGAGATTTTTGCACATTGATGGCAGCTTCCTATCCTCGTAGAGGATGATCCATACATGAGCATGGACTACCGGGGAGATCCGGAGAGGCCTCGACCTCCAGGCCAGGTCTAGGGACCTGACGGTATGCTATCATAGCGGCAGCTAGATCATACATGCAACATACTATGTGTAGGTGCAGATGTGGGACCGCACCCTCTAGTGGGGTACCATTGGCGCAGGGGCAAGGTGGATGGGTTAGATCCTCCCGCTCACGTGAAAAGGATGTGATGAAGTGCTATAATGGAATCATTGTGACTGGATGTGGAGAAACTACTAGAGGGGGTCACCGACTTGTGGTAAAAACGATGTAAAACAAAAAGAAAAAACTATGACACAAGTGTACTCATGGTGGGTGACTTCAGGAATAGAAGCTCTTAAGGTAGAGCCCATTGCAGGGATTCTTCAAGAGGTGTTCGTTGGAGTCAGCAAGGATGTATGCCCCCTTGTCGAGACATCAATGGATTACATATGGGTCATACCATATGGAATCAAACTTCCCTTTCCCTAACTTATCATTGGCTTGATTGTAAACGAGGACAAGGTCTCCCTCATGAAAGGTGTGAGGGTGGACATGGGAGTCAAAATGGGACTTCTACCGAGTCTTGGTTGCTCCGATCATCTGGATAGCAACACGACGGTCCTCATTGGTATGTTTGATATTAAAGTAGGGTTTCTTCTAATGGTGAAGTGTTGGGGAGAAGTTCGATGGCAAGGAGGAGTGATGGAATATGGCATTCCATGGGAATTACTGACTCCACACCATGGAGTAAAGGGAATGGGGTAAAATCGGTGGTAGTTTCAAGGATCTCTCCATCATCATGAAAGTGGTGTCGGGATAGATCAGGTGGATTTTCCACGGTCGATGAAGAGGAAGGACTACTGGAATTAGAGATCATGCAAATGGTAATGGTTGTGTCCAAGGAAGAAACTGGAGGGTGGATCTCCTCAAGGACGGTAATGCCGAATTCACGGTAGTATTTCCCAAGGTTGCGAAGGGTTGACTGATACTTAGGTAAGTCTAGGAAATGGTAAGAGTAATGACCATACAATCCATAAACTACACAAGGATGGTTGGTTCGCAGTGACTTGTTTTTAACCACTGGTGGATCCTGGATGGTGACTACTAGAGCACCATCGGTCTCGTCTATAGCATCCATGTGGGTGCAAAAGAGAGGCAACTCTAGACAGTTTTGTGTTGCATGGCCTGGGACATCGCACAACATGCAAGTAGGAGCCGGACATGGTCCAATCATTGCTTTGGCGACCTTGCCCCCAGCCTTCTTTGGAGGAGGAGGGGCAGGCATGCAGACAGGGGTAGTCTTCCATGGACCAGGAGATGGTTGCGACATCATCTCAATGGGTTGAATGGGAGTCAACATGACCTGGAGAGTCAGGGGTGGGGTGGGTGGATTGACGTACCATACAGGAATTCCCAGCGTGAAATTAGGTAAGTTAAGAGTAGTCATGACAAGCATGCTCACGATGCCAGATGGTGGAAAAAGGAAGGGAATCATGTGGACCGAGAAGTAACCCCAATAATTCCCTAATGACTATGGTTTGGGTTGCGACTGAGGTTGCAATGTCGTCGAAATGGTACCAAATGTGATGGTGCACAAATATGATACGTCAGTTGGTGAAGGTGGATGTGGTAAGGACAAAAAGGTGTTCGTCATAGGAGTGTTGGCGAACAAGCCCGGGCCAACAATAGATAAAGATGGAATGGACACGTTGTCAATGGTGGTGTCAATAGTCAAAAGGACGTGTTCCGGTGTGGCCGACCCCTTAGGATCGTGGTATGTCAAATGGTCGACAGTCACGATCTTCCCATCATGAGGGAACATCAGGAGCCAAAAAGATGCTAAAGGCCATGGCTCGCATGGCATACATGTAGCTACGTCCTAGGAGGATGTTGTAATCAATTTGGGCATTGAAAACCTTAATGTCAATCAACACCATTTTGTTGGCTAACTCAACAGGAACATTCATGAGAATCCCTTGGAGCTGAGTAGAGTGCCCATAGTAGGCGCAAAGAGTGGTGGTGGAAGGTTGAAGGGTAGGGGACCCAAGTTTATACCAAATGAAGGTTGACATAATGTAGGTGGATGCCCCCTCATCAATAATGTATCAATGTACGACCAAATTATGAATCATGACCGGAACTTGGAATGCGACGGTAGATGGCATCCTGGGTTCTCCTTAATCAAGGTCAAAGATGATCAACCTTGAATCAGAGGGATCAACGACACCTAGCGTGGACAGTAAAGCTTTACGCTATGATGGACAAGTTTTAAGCACTTCCAGAGCGAATATGCATGTAGGACACTAGGCCAAGTCATCAACTATATTGTAGTTAAGGGAAGATCTGGCAGTAGCGTTGTTTGCGACATGATGCATAGGAAACCGTGCGACTCTGGATGCCCCATCTGTGGGGGGTCTTGATAAGTACAGAGACATGTCAAATGTAGTATAGGTGGACGTTGATGATGGGTAAATGGCTTCTATGGTGGAGCCATACTAGTTGCATCGAGTCTAGAGGTTGACCTCAGACGACAACGTCATGAGGTGATGGACACCACCCTCAGCTGGTGGGGCCGCAGCAGTAGTTGCGGGAGAAGGTTGGGCCAAGGTTTGGGTTGCAACCATTCCTTGGTGTGGTAGGGGGGTTTGGAGCACCATAAGTGAGGGACCTAGTGGTGCTAGGTTTGGTTGAGCCGGAGCAGTCGCGTTCAGATCACGTTGACTATCATTTTGGAGAAGTTGTTGGGTGTTATCCATGTGAGGACACTAATGAGTGTAATGGTCATAGGTGTTACAAATAGCACACGGATAATTAGTCCGTAACTATGGGTTCTTTCTAGGTCGATTAGGACGCTAGGGATTCTGTGTAGGAGGTTTGGTGTCGTTGTTGTTTGGAGGGTTGGCTTGCTAGCCACCTCCTTGGGGTTGGTTATTGCCTCGATTTCTTCCTCTTGTTCTTTCCCTACCCTCGTTGGTTATTGGGGGCGGGTTGGTTAGGGATATTTTGTTGAGCATAAACTTATCCCATAGAAACCAGAGGATTCGGGGTTGGAGCTGGATTGGGTTGCACAGGTGGTGCATAATAGACCAGAGGATATGGAGGGGTTGCAAATCCGGCCGTTTGGCCAGAACATGAGTGTATTGAACAAGTCGGTCCATGAACGTGAGAATTTGGTGCGGGAGGCGCGTAGGATAGGGTGGATCCAAACTGAGTCATCACGTGTGAGTAATCAGGGGCATACCTGGGGGGCCCATAGGATGGTGTAGGACCGTATTGAGCCATCACACTTGAGTAATTGGGGGCATAAATTGCTTGGGAAACACTATGGTTGTTACCCGAATGGGGTGGCATCATGGGAGAGGCCATATAAAACTAAGGGTGTTGCATAATAGAGTCGATAACTACATCAGCAGTGTGAGATGCCCCCGGCATATCTCAGTGTGAGGTGTCAGCTCAGGGAGCATCGGGTATGACAGTATGCAAATAGCCTGATTGGGCGTATATCATATCGAACTGTTGAGCCTTAAGGATGGCTTCTTCTTCGGTTTGTGGTCGCTCAGATATGAAGTCCTTGGCTATGGGGGGGATTAAGGTTTTGAGGAACCAATCAAGGAAGATCATATCATCTAACTGGATCTTACACAAGCTACATTGGTGATGCCATTCATGGATATGATCCATGATACGGGTAATTGTGTTCTAGTGATGGGATAGTAGGATCTCCACTCCCTCATCATAACGGACGGGTAACTGGAAGTACTGAAGTAACATCAAAGCGAGCGAGGAGAATTCAGGGTAAGTAGCATGAGGCAATTTGATATACCACTTGGTCGCATCACCCGTAAGTGTGCACTGGAACAACCTCAATCTAATGGAGTCATCCACAATGTTGTTAGATGAACACCATAAGTGGAATGACATGATGTAATTTTGAGGGTCCTCTCTTTCCTTGCCCTTGAACTTAGGGATGTCTGAGGGAAGCTTAATAGGCATAAGAGGCCATTGTGGGTGGTGATGAATGGGTTCATTGGTTAACCATGCCAAATATGGAAGGTTGATACTAGCCATAAAAGGTAATCTAGATCCGAGGTTGGATCAAGAAGGACCAGCAATGGTGTCGGCAGCTCCAGGAACGTAGTTCCCATGCATAACTGGGGGTGGATGAGTTTGACTTTGGACTGTAGGAAACATCACTGGTATAATAGGAATAGTTGAAACTGACATGGAAGGGCCACTCTCCCCACGTATATAAAGTGGATTGGTAGTGACAATGGTGGTTGGAATGGAGCCCCCACTAGTGGGTGGTGAACCAATAGTGGTGTGTGCAGTGACAATAGGCCCACTAGGACCAGGGCCTACCAGCCCAGTGGAAGGGATACCTGTGATGATGGGTGAAATGGACATGAGCGCACTACTAACAATCCCCCCTTGAAAGGGGTCAAGATGTGCACCAGCAATGGGGCTAGATGGAGCAGTGAACAAGGTGGGTTCGAAAGGATAAGAATCTGAATCAGATTTATAGGTCGTGTGTGGCTCTGAAGGTGGTGAGTGATGTCGAAGATGGCTCCGACGGTGTCGGTTCAGAGAACTAAACTTGGGGGTGTGCCCTCTAAGCTTATCTGAGTAGCATGGTGCAGCTATGATGACTATATGGAGTGTTGTGTAATGAATGGAAACTCAAGAGGATCAATCGTAGGCTCAAAAACCCAACTACAACCGAGTGTGTAGAAGGAGAGTGTATGAAATGGCGGCTCACAAGCCAACAACAATCTCTAAATCCAAACTATGAGAGCAAGTCACATAAAGAAGAGTCTACAACAAAGTGGACAGAAAGCCAATAAGCAGCACTACCTATGAAATGAAAATGACTCACTAACCTATGGGGTATGAGTACAAGTAAGCTCCTAACTACAAGCTGGAAGCCCCTCACAAATCGTATCCTTAGCAGGTTGATGAAATCCTAGTTGGACAATATGAAATGGAAGAACAATACACGCTAAGAGAATCCCACTACCGAGAAGGACCTCTAGGTAAAATATCCCTAGAAGAATGGCCACTAGTATACCTCGTTCATGACACGTCCATTCGGTTTATTGACGCTCAATCCCTTTGGTCCCCGACCCCCAGCTGGGTGATACGGGAAGGACTGCGAAGGTTTAGACTTTGGTGCAAGATGGAGTGCAGTATTCCACCCTAACTTCTGGAACCCATTCATTTGCGCCTTACTCCTGCTGAGCAGGGGGAATCCTTGGCAAACTGGTTGTGACCATGTCAACAAATACAATAGGATTTTGGTCCCCTATTAGACAATAACTATGTATCAGAATGTGAATGACAGAGCGGTGTTGTTTGGATGCCTATCCCTAAAGTCCAAACTTAACTACAATATTATTTTATCCTCAAGCAAGTTTACAATGTTGGTTGTATTAAGCTAGTTTTACGGCTTGCACGGGGGCATGAACCNGTTTGGATGCCTATCCCTAAAGTCCAAACTTAACTACAATATTATTTTATCCTCAAGCAAGTTTACAATGTTGGTTGTATTAAGCTAGTTTTACGGCTTGCACGGGGTCATGAACCAAGCGTTTCACTTATGTGGTGTGAAATGTGTGCAGCTGATATGTGTGCCAAACCCATGGATCCACGATGAAGATGTTCCAATCTCACTACTAGGATGCAAATATAATGCATCAAAGAACAATAAAGAACAGTAAAGCTACAAAATAAAATTTTCTTCCAAAAATAAAATAATACTTGAAACAAATGAGTAATAAAAGGAACTTTTAGTCAAACGTAGGAAACAGGAATGGGGTTTCAACCATCGATCTCAACTAGAACAAATCATAAACCAAGCGGGGGAGATCTCAAAACATACCAAGGGGATGTAAAAATATTAGATCTTGAAAGAAAAAAGGTCGAAACAGGGTTTGGGACAGACAGGGGGTCTAAAACATAAATCTGAAGCACAAAAAACAAACTAAAAACTGGCGATTGCACCTGTCGGCGGAACAGGCATGATCTAGGTCGCACGGAATAGAGGGACAGTCATAATTTGAGTAGAAAATAGTCAAGTCACACAAAACAGAGGGTTAAACACGACTGGGTCACTTGAAACTGGGTCACAGTAACGACTAGGGTCGCTCTGAAAGCCGAGACAGGAGCGATATGGATTTTTAAACCAGGTCGCTCTTATCGTGGCTAAAGGCGCAACCTAGGTCATGCTTATCGAGTGAAAAGGAGTGACTGGGTCGTGGCTTTTGGCCAAATAAGTGCGACTTGGCCTTAACTAAAAAAAATGAAAAAACAAAGTCGGCTATGGTTGAGGGGAATGCACTAATGCAGTGAAGGTTCCTATCGATCATGAGGAGGCCCGATCTGTGGTGGATAAGTGCATAAAATGAAGACAACCAATAGCAAACCTGCAAAACAACGATCTGTATGGATCGACCGAGTGGAGTCACCAAAACTGCAATGGGTATTTCTCTCCTATTACGTGCAGAAGCACCAACCTTAGATCGTTGTGATCATAAGGAAGAGTTCGATGGAAAAAACCGAAAAATAAAATACTATAACAACTGAAAGCAAATATTTTTTATTATTTTAGCATGTATATAAACTAAACTAGTGCAAGAAACAAAAAGTAAACACGCTTTTCTCCTACAAGATGGGCCACAGTAGTCGTCCCCAGAAGTGGTTCCATAGCTCTAGGGGTTGGTTCTCCAGTTGTCTCCATGAACAGTTGCAAAATGAGGAATGCATCCAAATTGGGTATGAAGAATGTATCAATGTCCACCATGGGAAATGGCATGGCAACAGGAATAATGTTAGGGAAGTATGTGGAATACCTGAGAGCAAAAATGTCAAAGCGTAACCACAAGTGAATGAGAAAAAAGGTGTTTTGGGAGAGACCTTCACAATGTATTTATAGTATGGTCCTAGGGTTTTTTTACCCAAGGTGGTGACCCATGGTATTTATCTGTGGTTTTTTTACCCTTTCTCATTTTTAGGGTTTTGGACCCCTTTTTAGGGTTTTTAAACCTTTTTGGGAGAGAGTGAGGGTAAACCATAGTAAATAATGATGTTTTGGACCATTTTTGGTGGAAATACAATTGTGAAGGTCAAAAGTAAGGAAAATATGGTAGGAATATGATGTATGTATATGGTTTAGACCATGGAGAGCTAGGTGAACACTTTTTAGGGTTAACACCAATTATATTTATTGACATTCTAATAGCCTATAAGAACCAAAAAAGCTCAATCAATGTATAAGTAAATTGAATAGAGTATATATATATATATATATATATATATATATATATATATATATATAAGGAGACAAAAATGAAAGGACGTGACATGGAAAGGGGAAAATCTAATTAGTAAATGTCCCTTCGTGGTCTTTAAAAATATATAATTTATCTATCAAATTCTAAGCGACAAATATATATAAGCATTAGTATTGAGGAGAGAATAAATAGTCGACCCACTTTATGTATGACCCTACACATTAAAGGAGACAAAGAATTTAAAAAATACTAACTCGGACACCGAAGGAGATCAAAAATTCGATGTGTTAAACTAGTACCGAACTCTGCAAATCACAGATCGAAGAATTACCAGAAAAATTGTTGCAACTATAGCAAATAATTTGTGGAAATGTCTTAGGAAGATGTAATTATAGATCAGTGATCATGGCGGTTCCAGCAAAAATGCACAACAATCAAATTTCAACAATAACAAAAGGTCAATGACCATTATTGGGATGATCGTTAATGTTGCACGTGTTAATTTTTTCGCCATTATATCGAAGACCCTTGTGTTTTCATCGTTATTTCCACAAAAATTCGTCGCTATAGCGATACAAAGTTATTTTCGTCACTATAAGGACGATTATCGGGGGTCAGAAGATTTTATTTTCAAAATATTTCTCTGTTTATTCCATAAAAAATTGGATTTTAACTTATTCATGGCAATATTTCGTGGAACTTTTTAGCCATGTGTACTAGTGATGCATTGATATGTTCAACGGGGCACGTCAACCCTATGTATCTCTCTCCACTATACGGAACTCTGTCTCCAAATCAAATCTCTAAAAACCTTCGACACTGTGACTAAACGGAACTATATTGTTTATCCACATCCCACCACCATGATCGAAGTATCTTTTAGAGCCAGATCTAAACTGAGCATAGATTTGGTTTTTTATTATGGGTTCTCTAAACTGAATTAGATGAGAAATGCATCTAGTTTATGTAATCCTTCATAAGTAAGAAGATCGCATACCTCATTGTCAACCCATATTAAATACTTTGTAATTCAACACATTTCCACATGGAGACTTCATCCATCTAGTTCCGCCAGTTTTCCAATGCTTCCCCTGAATCAGATGAACATGAGATTACACTTTGCCAAATTAAATTACCATCATCTCTTGGGTTAATATAACCATCTGGTGTAGATGAAATGTTGTAGATATCATCCAAATCCCCTTCATAATGCTCTCCTCGAACGGACTTTACATATCGCTCTCCATCCAATGGATAAAATAGAGAAACTACCCACATCTTTGAGTCTTCAAATGATAGAATTCTCTTTTTGAAGTTTATGATTATTTGATTTTCAATGGCTCAGTCGATGGCCAACAGTGCAGGGTATGGATTGGTGTCGTCAAAAATTTCAATTATTTCAAAGTATGCATAAGTGCAGAGTCCTTCCACTTTAACAGGGACTTTCCGGAGACAACTAATGGGTAGAACCTTTAACTGATTTGCCATCCACATTGAATAGGGGACCACAGTAGCTTGGATTTCTTAATTCTCTCCCATGCTTTCTTAGTTCAAATTTTGACATCTGAACACAAATCTAATACGATAAATTCCATATCATAATCTCCAATGTGGGCATTCATCTGCAGTTCTCGACCAATCTTTTTCTTTATATGTATATGATTGGCATTATTTTCTTGTCATAGATTTTCTTCAAGTTCTTCTAGAAAAGCAGTTAATTCCTCTAAATCATCTTCATCTTTAATAAGGTCTAAACAACTTTTCAAGAATTTTTTCAAACCACTTACCCGATTGGTCGAACCTCGGTGGCATATCATAGACTGGTCCTTCATTCAATACTGGAGGAGTACCCAAGGTTCAAGCACCATTATTCTTATCCATAAATTTTGTACGAGCCTCGAAAAATATCCCTTTCTCCTTTTGTAAATCGAACAGAACCCGTCGTTATGCTGTTGGTCGAATCCATATGTCCGGGAAAGGACCCCCTTTGTCTTCTCTTGTCACAACTCCTCCCCTGGTGACAACTACAATAGTCGACAGTTTTTCTCTGGATTCAGCCGTATATTTTGGAGATTTTGATTTTCATTATGGATTTGATTCTTATTTTTATTTTCCTTCGCTTGTCATTTCGTAATGAGCTATGAAAAATATGCAATTTTGTGTCCCAATGCTTTATAATAAGAACACGTTGATTTTGGATCCGTATAATCTCTAGCATAGTCCCTTGGTTAGTCACAGTTGTAACAGTTTAACTAACCTCGAGCTTGACCAAATCCTCCTCTTGGATGATTAAACTGGGTATTTTTTCTCTTGGCTTGAGCTTGTTCATCACCCTTCATTAGATAAGTATCGATAGTGCATTCTTGGAGAAAATGATATGTTGGATGATATTTTTCATTGTGCCCAATATATCAACAAAACTTACAATAAATATTTGCAGGAGTACTTGCTACTTTCTATAGATATAGGCATTCTTCTTAACGATGTGCTATTGTTTGGCAAACTCTGCACCATGGCATACCTGATTGGTTGAGTGGGTTCAGAGCTCCAGAAGCAAGATAGTCATGAAAAGCTGGAAATTTATCCTTATGATGTCCTTATGACCTACATTTGGTACACCAAATCTCTTCTCAAACCTCCTTTCCTTTCTTGATACCTTGGGTTTGTAGAGACAGGTTGGATAATTGTGATTGAATGTGTATCATGTCAGCACTAATTTCTCCTACCAGTAAAGCCTCCAACTTCATAGTGAGTTCTAGTGCCTCAAACTGGGACACAATATTTTGCTACATCAATGGCACTCTGATGTGTGGAAATAGTGCAACTATAAACCACTCCTTATGTTACACCTCATACATGTGGAAGTTCACTCTAGCCATTAAAGTCTTGAATCTCTGGTCAAAGTCTCAAATAAATTCATTTGGTGACTGCCTAATTTCTTTCAACTCTATAATGCACTGTGATTTAGATTTTGGTTTCTTGAACTAATCTATAAATTTGGTTCTAATATCAACCAATGACTTATGAGCAGCTCCCATAGGAACAGCAAAAAACTTCATATGGCAATCAAACGCCCAAACCCTAAAGGTTGTATTCATCTATGTAAAATTATCAATTCCACAAGATCTTCATGCTAGATTGAACTTCACAGTGAAATTAGTCAGACAATAGAGATAAATTTTGCAGCAATAATAGAACACAATACTCATTAAGTTGTATGTAATACATCCATGATACAAAAGAGGGAATTTGAATCCTCTAGAAGTGATTCGAATACTTGACTCCAAACTGAATCTATACATGAATAACCTAGGAATAATCACCATTGAATACTCACTAGTGCAACTCCAGACAACTGAAATAGCTGACAGACAATTAACTGACCATGGTAGGCGAGAAAAGGCATCCACCTCCTTAAATCATGCAAAATAGGTTCCAGGCTAACTAAAAGTAAACTGAATTTGGCCCATTGGAGCATAAGTCAACAATAACTAGGATGAATTGATGGTGGAACTCTCGTAACTAAGAGTGGTCTCCTAAAAGTTAGGTATGTGTCTCTAGAGATCTATATTGATGCATGAGGGTGCATCAAGTGGCTAATGAGCCCCATATAATATCTCTATACACTAATGAAAGTGATAATGACATCCTAAGCTAAGAAACTGAAATAATAGACTATGGTGGACAAGGGAGGATTACAATAGTCCTAACACCCTCATAGAATCCAAACTTGGACAACATGGGCCCTAGAAACTGAGACCAAAGGTCACCTATACAATCTAATAAAAAAGTAAATGCTCAATAAACTGAGTGAATGGGGAAAACCTCGTGGGAAAACCCACCCCTCAAAATGAATAGTAGACCAGGAACTAAAAGTTGAATCAAACCTTCACACCAAAAAGAGACCTAAGATAAACAAATCTATTCTCAGTAAAAGATTTTGTAAATACATACACAACTTGCTCCTCTGTAGGGAAGTAATGAAAAATAATAGTCTTATTATACACTAGTTCCTGGATATAGTGCATACGGAATTTTATGTGTTCGGTCTGCTGTTTTTGTACTGGATCACTGGAAATTTTAATTGCACTTTTATTATCATAGAAAATGATTATTGAAGGAGAAGCGTGAATGTTAAACTATGTCAGAATCTCATGTAGCCAAACTACCTGAATAGTTGCATTCACAACCCCTCGATACTTTTATTTAGCCGAAGAGATACAAAGAGTTGCTTACTTCTTACTTCACCAACAAATTGGTCAAGATCCCAACGTGAGCACAAACCCTGAAGTAGAATTTCCATCAGTACTTTATCCAACCCATTCTGAGTCATATAAACACCCCAAATCTAACTAAGCACCAGCAGAATAGTGAATCTCAAACTCTCTAGTACCTTGCACATAGTGCAATATGTGCTTTTTTGTCTTCCAATACAGCTCATCTGGCTCATGCATGAACCTAGCAATAGCATTAACAGCATATGACAAGTCTAGTCTTGAATGAGTAAGATACAATAAGCTACCAATCGGTTTTCTATAGATAGTGCTACCAACCAGGGCTGTATAACCACCTTCTTACAATATGATACCAAATAGGAAGGGGAAGGATGTTGCTTTACAATCATGTGGAACCTATTGAGCCAATAACTTACGTATGTGTATTGAGAAATCATTATCCCTGAAGATTTTTTATTCACTTCAAGGCCAATAAATTGCTTAAACCTCCCTAGATATGTCATGGAGAAAGCCTTGCTCAAGGTTGACTTAATGTCCCTCAATCCAGCAGTTGAACCGCCAATAATGAGCAAGTCATCCACATACAATACAATCAATAATAAGCAACCTTCCTTCTACTGCATGTAGAAATTGCAGTCATACTTGCACCTTTTGAACTTCTGTGACAGTAAGAAGGCATCCATTTTGGCATACCATGCCCTTGGGGCTTGATTGAGCCCATACATTGATTTCCTTCTTATGTATACCAATGAGGAATCTTCATTGTACCCCTCAAGATGTCACATGGATATCTCTTCTTCTAAGTCACCATGGAGGAAGGCACTCTTCACATCCATGTGATGTACCACCCACTTATTCGAAGCTTCAATGGCCAAAACCAGCCTTATGGAGCCCATTCTTGAAACAGGGGTGAATGCTTCATTGTATTCCAACCCATGAAATTATGAATACCCCTTTGTAACTAATCGAGCCTTATACTTGGTAGTAGATACATCTGATGCTAGTTTGGTTTTGTAGATCCATTTAAATCGGACAAGCTTTCTCCTTAGAGGTAAGGAGACAAGATCCCATGTCTTGTTGTTATGTAGTGAATTGTATTCATCATCCATGGTTTCCTGCCACCATGGATCATGGAAAGACTCTTTATAGGATTATGGATCATACCATAGCATCATGTAGCACCTCTCTGGGAGAAGTGGATCTATATGACATAGCGCAAGGTTCTCATCTTGAAATTGAGATTTGGTTCTCCTTTATTAATTCGTCATAGTGGTCTAGGAACTGAAAACACAGTCTCACAAAGAATACAGACAAATATGCATAAAATTGGCAAAATGGTGCTGCAATTGGAGTAGCAGCTCTGTATAATCAAATGAATAATGAATAATACAATACAATGATCATGCAAGATGCATGAATTCCAAGACAATTCAAATTCCCAAGGAGGTCATTCGAATTGAATGAATGGGTGTAGCTTAACTAACTGTAAGCCACAGTAAACACACTCGTTAACAAACTGATCAAGTGTCGATTGACTCAACTGAGTCCTAACTAAAGTCAGAGTGCAATGAATGACTGAGTCTAACTGAAATTATCTCAGACACATGTCACTGTATTCCAACCAACAAGTGGTAGCGCATCATTAACTCCAATGAACCCCGATGAGGTTAACTGAAGTCAAACTAGCCATCAGAGGTGGTTGGAGGCGCCCCTGTTGACTCCACTGTTCATTAAATATTAATAAATTAATCAATATAATGAATGGAGGTGCCTTCACCACTCAGCTTAATTGATTGTAACCATCAGTTAGCAATTAGGTGCATTTATGACACTCTGATCACTCCTGGAGT
>LPNX010931204.1:286646-450902 GCA_001517045.1 Pseudotsuga menziesii | reverse complement strand
ATGATGCACTTCCCAATGCTTAGATGCAGAAATTGCCAAAACTAGGCGGATGGAGTCCATTTTTGCAACCGGTGCAAAAGTCTCATGGTAGTCCACACCTTAGACCTGGGAGAAACATTTTTCTACCAGCCTTGCCTTATATTTGTAGATTATTCCATCAGCAGCAACCTTATTCTGAAACACCCACTTGCATTGAACCAATTTCCTCCCTGGAGGAAAAGAAACTAGCTCTCAAGTAGTGTTTTTCTGAAGAGAATTCATCTCTTCATCCATGGCAACTTGCTATCTCGGATCTTTCTGAGCATGGTAATAAGACTTAGGGTCTGAACTTATCATCAAATAACAATATTTGGACATCAAATAATCAGGACAAGAGAGCGCAATACCTGCTCTTTGCAAATCGGACCGGGTTCTCATTGGATCATCCAGATTTCCAATGTTATCTCCTGTGGAGGAAAGTGTCTGTCGGGCCCAAGTTGGGAGATGATTTTGTACTTCAGGTTCTGATTCAGCATCTAATTTTTTCTGTACACTAATATCAGAAATCAAAGGATCCAAATCAGGGTCTTCACCCCCAATTACATCATCCAAATATTCAGTAGAATAGGAAGGAAATTCAGCAGTTTTCTCCTTCACTAGTTCTACCTCCTGAAGAGGCTCATCGAACTTGACACTCCTTTCAATGATGATATATTTTGTTTCGATATCTAGTAGCTTGAAACCTTTTTATTCATCAGGATATCCAATAAATAGACATTCTATGCTTTGCGGTTGCAAATCCCTCCTTTTATCAAGTGGAGTTCGGGCCCATGCAGTGGACCCAAATACCCACAGATTTGACACATCCGGCTTGTGTCCGAAGTATGCTTTGAAAGGGGTATTCCCTTTCATGGATGAGCATGGAACTATGTTCTGAATATATTTTGCAGCCAACTTCTTTGATTCCAACATACAGGTGGTCATCTCCTTGAGAGACCAATTCTTCCTCTCTGCTACACCGTTCTGCTGGGGAGTGTAGGGGACTGAATGTTGGATCCGAATACCACTTTGGGAACATATATACAGTAACTCATTACTGACATACTCCCTACCATTATCAGATGTCAACATCTTGATCTTTTGGCCAGATGCATTCTCAATCAAGGCCTTCAATTCAGTGAATTTTTCCAAGACTTCCGACTTCTTCTTGATAAAAAAGACCCATGTGTATCTGGAAAAGTCATCAATGAAAGTCAGAACGTACCTTGATCCATTCATGGATTTGATAGGCATGGGATTGCTGATATTAGAATGTATTATTCCCAAGATGCATGATGCTCGGCTTGCCTCCCCCAATCGAACTTATGCTCAAGGTGCTTTCCAACAACACAACCCTTGCAAATTCCGGTGGTAGCTTTGATGACCGGGAGGCCTTCAACCATAGAATTCTTCTGTAATTGCTGCAAGTATTTGAAGTTTAGATGGTCGAACCTCTAATGCCACAGTCTACTAACTTCATTTCCATGAGTCAGCAATGCGGTGGGCTTTGCAGCCACCACAAAATGGGAGAACTCGTAGGCTTTTGCATGATGGTTTGCAAGGCCTTTTGCTATAAGTTTTCCGGATGCAAGTTATGTGATCTCTACATCATCTGAGATAAAGGGGACTCTCTTGGGCACTCCCGTATGTGTCATTTGATAAACACTTAGGAGGTTTGATGCAAGAGATGGTACATACAGAACATTGGAAAAATAGCCATGCTCAAGATCTACAGTACCTTGTCCTTCGGATATGACTGTGGAGTCATCTCCCATGTGGATGGGAATGGATTTTCCAGTCTCCAAAGATGAGAAGGAGTCTCTTTCAGCCATCATGTGGTTCGAAGCTCCAGAATCTATCAAGAGTGCTTTGGACTTTGAAGTGCTTGCCATGATGGCGTGACCTCTTTCATGTTGTGGTTCTTGATCTTGCTGATCTCTCCTCCGAAAGCCTTTTAGAAGATTGATGTGATTTTTCTCAAGAAGAGAAGTAGCTTCATCAAGTTTGTTTTTCATGTAGACATGTTTAGGGTGGAAACCCTTCCCACAGTATGAACACTTGACTTTTTCCTTCCCATGATGCCCTTTACTTGTGTTCTTCTTCGAACCGAAAGGCTCTTCATGCTGCTGGTTTTCAACTTTAGGCTTAGGAGCTTTGAATTTGGTTTTTGGGTTCTTCTGCTGCTTTCCTTTACCCTTCAAATCTTTGGGACCCGAGACATAGAGGGCTTGATCACGAGAGGATCTGATGATCCCCATCTGGACAAGCCTATCATGTTCACTTGTTAGGGACTCAATGAAGGCATTGAGTGAATGCATCTTCCATCCAGGGGTTGTGAGCTTCCGCACAGAATGTAGAGACAAACATCGAATAATCAGCTCCAATTTTGGAGAGTATGGCGAGGATGAGCTGATCAAACTCCTTCTCCACCTTACATTGCTTCAACAGTAAGACAATGTGCTTGAACTTTCTGAAAAAATCATTTAAGGTCTCAAAATTGGAAGGCTGGAGAGACATCAACTCATTTTCAAGCTGGTATACTCTCAAATCATCCTATTTTCCATACAGGTTTTCCAAATTGTCCCAAAATTCCATTGGAGTCTTCAATCCCGAGAGATGGAAAAGAAGATCCCGAGAAATAGAGAGGCACAAGAATTCGAATGCTTCATCTTTCTTGTTCAAGAATCTAGCTTTTTCTGTCACAGAAGTAGGCTCTTCTTTAGTGTCCATAGTGACCCTATAGAGTCCTTTGGCACATAGTTGGATCTCCATGTCTCCTTTCCATGAATGGAAATTGAACGGAGTCAAGAGTTCTACTGAAGAAGCCATTTCAAACTGCTAGAGAGAATGCGTTCACCTGTTAAAACTTGCAAATCACAACAAAAGGGGCACCATAAGGTTGGACAGCCTGCACATTTTAGGCTTTCATCACACCCAACATAGTTGATCAAGCAAGCTTGATAAAAAATTCCTTTACTTGGGGTATTAAGTGGTAAGCCTTGGCTTCTGGTGCAGTGTTGGAATTTTGAGCTTTTGCTCAATTTTTCATGCAAGATTTGTCAAAAACCATGTTTTTGAGAGATCTGAGCTTCGTCCTGCCGTGAGCTCTGATACCATATTAATTTGTCACAGTGGTCTAGGAGCTGAAAACACAGTCTCACAAATAATACAGACAAATATGCATAAAATTGGCAAAATGGTGCTGCAATTGGAGTAGCAGTTCTGTATAATCAAATGAATAATGAATAATACAATACAACGATCATGCAAGATGCATGAAATCCAAGACAATTTGAATTCCCAAGGAGGTCATTCAAATTGAATGAATGGGTGTAGCTTAACTAACTGTAAGCCACGGTAAACACACTAGTTAACCAACTGATCAAGTGTCGATTGACTCAACTAAGTCCTAACTGAAGTCAGAGTGCAATGAATGACTGAGTCTAACTGAAAGTAGCTTAGACACATGTCACTGCATGCCAACCAACAAGTGGTAGAGCATCATTAACTCCAATGAACCCCGATGAGGTTAACTGAAGTCAAACTGGCCATCAGAGGTGGTTGGAGGTGCCCCTGTTGACTCCAGTTCATTAAATATTAATAAAATAATCAATCTAATGAATGGAGGTGCCTTCACCACTCAGCTTAACTGATTGTAACCATCAATTAGAAATTAGGTGCATTTATGACACTCATATCACTCCCGGAGTGCTCCAGTTAGCCTCCTTGAATGAAGGAGAAGGCTTAGTTGGCTTCCTTGACTGAAGGTAGGTATGGGTGTGCTCATGTTGATGTCATACAGTGCTCCTCTGATGGCAATTAAGTCAATAAAATTAGGATAGTGGTTTAACAAGGCCAAATTGACCAAATTAAGTGTGCATGGTGGGTAAATGTCTCCAACATCCTTCTGTCAAATGGATGACCAGCATTATTCACAACAGCTTCAATGAGTTTTTGAGCTTATTTAGGCCTTGGATTGGGAGCAGGAGATGGATCCATATTTGGATATACTTGATATTTGTTCTCAATATCAAGTTCTTGTTCCATTGGGTCCTCATCTTTGGAATTTGAATCTGAAACATCAATAGAAACATCATCGTATGAAAATGGTATAGATTGATCATTCATACCTTCCTATTTATTTGTTTGTAAATCATGCAGTGGATCTTCATTGAATTGGACACTTCGTTCTATGAAGCATATTCTGGTTGCAATCTCCATCAAATTGTAAGCTTTTGTATCATTTATATATCCCAGCGAATGTATTCGCTACTTTGGGGTTGGAAGGATTTCCTCTTGTTAGATGGGATTCTAGCCCATAATTTGGAGCCCAAAAAACCTCAAATGAGATCCATTAGGATTTTGTCCCATTATCTCTTCTAATAGAGTGACCCCAACCACTCATTTGTTAGGTACTTTGTTCTAGAAGTACGAAGCACAGTTCACTGCTTCAGCCCATAAATATGGTGGAAGATCCCTTACTTCAATAAGGAGGTATCCATCACTTTCAATGATCATTTCTTCCTCTCATCTACACCATTTTTGTGGTGTGCATGGGACTAAATGTTGCATCTCAATACCTTCTGAAGAACATAGCTATTGAAACTCTCTTTTGATGTACTCTCCTCCATTTTTTGATATGGGTGCCTTGATATTCTTCTCAAGAGTGTTATCAACTAAGGATTTGAATACTTTGAAAGTCTCAAAAACCTCATAATTCTGCTTAAGAAAGTAGATCCAACAATAACTGGAGTAGTCATCAATGAAGGTTGAAACGTATCTAGATCCATTCATAAATTATGTAAGCATTGGTCCTAAGACATCACTATGTATAAAGTCAAGTGTAGAGGCGGCTCTTCCTTCCTTCCCAACATCAAACCTTCGCTTTGGGTGCTTACCTACCAAGCATCCATTGCAGACACCTTCAGAGAAAATTATTGAGAGGAAATCCCTCAACCATTTCTTCATTGTCCAGCTATTGGAGGTATTTGAAGTTCAGAAGGTCGAATCTCTCATGCCAAATTCTGTTTGTTTCATTAGCATGGGTCAGTAGGGCACTTTGATGATGTGAGCATGGAAAGAAATGTGAGAAATCGTATGACATGAAGGAATGGTTTGCATCACCTTTTTTCTATTAGATTTCCAATAGAGATGTCTGAGATCTCATGTGTGTCAGGTTCAAATAAAACTCACCTTGATGAACCAATATGGGTCATTGAATAAACAGACAACAAAATTGCAGCTAAGGAGGGCATATACAGGACATTATTGAACACACCATGCTCAAATTGAACTGAAACCTTCCCAATAACTAGGATTTAAGAGTCATCTCTTGTGTGTATGCTAGGACCACTAGTGATATCTAGAGAAGAAAATGATTCTTTGGAGGAAACCATGTAATTGGAGGCTCCTGAATCAATGAGGAAGGATTATGATTGTGAGAATCCAGCCTTTATTTCATGACACCTCTCATGATCTTCAGTCTTGCTTCCAAAATCAGTCTTCCTTGCGCCTTCTAGAAGGGAAATATTATTCTGCTCAAGAAGTCTTGACATTTGTTCTATTTTTTTCTTCATACATATGTTCTCTAGATGGTTTCCTCTCTTGCAATATGGACACTTGGTCTTTTCAAACCTCTATTGCTTATCCTTCCTAGGACCTAAGGCTCCATCTTAAGGATTTTAATTCTCCTTTGGTTTGTTTTCAGTGTACTTCTTGTCCTTCCCCTTATGTTTCCCTTTAGCTTGCGCATTCTTGGTCTCCCCAACTAGAAGAGATAAATTCTTGGAGGTTTTTAAGACTCCCATCTGGATCAACTTATCTTGTTCTTGAATGAGGGAATCAATCAATGCATTAAGTAAGGGAATTCATTAGTTTCGGGTTGTCAGTCTCCCGCAATAGAATGTGGACACAAATACTGAAAATTTAGGGCCAAGCTTGCTCAAAACGGAGAGCACCAGCTACTCATCCTTCTTGTCAATTCCACATTGCTTGCTCTGCATGACCAAAGACTTAAATTTGGAGAAGAATTGTTAGATGCTTTTGAAACTGTTGGGTTGAAGAGCAATCAATCCATTCTCCAAAATGTGGCCTCTCAGCTCATCCTTCTTTCCAATCAATGATTAGAGCTTCAGTCATACTTCCCTTGGTGTTTTTAATCCATCAAGGTGGAAGAGAAACTCCCTGGAGATATGAAAACACATGAAACCAAAGGCTTCATCCAATTTGTCCAGGTACTTCGATTTCTCTAAAGGATGTTGGGGTTCGACCTCCTTTCCCATGGTGACCCTATACAAACCCTTGTTGCACAACACAATATGCATATCTCCCCTCCAATCCATGTAATTGAAAGGTGTAAGGATCCTTGGTGTTAAGGCAGTTGAATTCTCCATTTTGGAGGAATAGGAGCAACACAATTATGTTGCATTCTTCAATTAACATACATACAATCCTCAGTTAGAAGGTAAACCATCTTTGTAAAGCTCTGATGCCATGTAAAATGATCAATTCCAAAAATATCTTCAGGCTACATTGAACCTCACAGTGGCAGAAGAATGAATGAGGTTGATTTTATAGTGAAAATTTCATAAACATTCACAGTGAAGTTAATTATACAAGAGAGATAAATTTTGCAGCAATAATTGCACACAATAATCATTAAACTGTATGTAATACATCAATGATACAAAAGAGGGAATTTGAATCCTCTAGGAATGATTTAAATCCTTGACTCCAGACTTACTCCAAACATGACTAACCTAGGAATAATCACCACTGAAGACTCACTAGTGCAACTCTAGGAAACTGAAATAGTTGACAGTTAGTTAACTAACCATGGTATGTGAGAAAAGGCACATGTATCCTTAAATCATGCAAAACATGTGCTAGTATAATTGAAAGTGAACTGAATGTGTCCCATCAGAGCATAACTCAACACTAACTAGGGTGAACTGATGGTCTCATGTAACTCCTGTAACTCAAAGCGGTATGATAAAATCTAGGGATTGGTTTCTAGATTTCCTAAATTGATGCATGAGGGCACATTAAGTGGATAATGGGCCACATATAATAAATCCATACACTAATGAAAGTGATAATGAGATGCTAAGATAGGAAATTGACATAATAGACTATGGTGGACAAGGGAGTACTACAATAATCTTAACAATCTAATCTTTTTTTATAGCATCATCCTAGACCTGTCATACGGTCCATACAGCTTCACACAAAAAACATTGTTTCAACATTGCTTCTTTGGGTCTTTTGACCCATTTCCATTAAATATAGGAAGCTTGATATCGTCCCCAACCATTCTGTGCGAATGGGATCTTGATGTACTTGAACTTGTGGGACCTTTAGTCATAACTATATTACCACTATTCTGACTAATATTGCTACTTTGATTTTCTTGAAAACACTTTGACATACCTTTAGGTCTTACCTCTAATACTGGAGATGCATGCATGGTTCGTGGGTATGTCATAGCTTTGGGTCTAGTGCAGATCTGGAATCCTCGTCATCTTCTGAAATGTTCTAGTATTCTTCTTCTTCATCGCAGGACTCATCATCGAGCTATAGTCCCCATTCGTAGTCTTCTTTTCCAAACACATTCCTTATCCTCTTATTTGATTAAAATCTCTTGCCACTCCTAAAGCAAACACACTCTTCTTCAATCTTACTTATTTCTCCTTGGATCATCTCAGCTCATCTCGCATACTTCCCAGACCTTCTTCTCATCGATACCCATGCCCTTCACATACAATCACTTTATTCAATAGAGTTAATTTTCAAAATCCCCTTTTCACATAAAATCATCTTAATCCACAATTTTAAATCATTTAAGTACCTACCTTGTGGTCCTCGAAAAAATTCTCATTCATATCCATTGTTTGACTTCACAGTATTTGTTGGGTGTTATATTGTCTTAATTAATTCACTGAATATTTAATTCTCGATCGAGGTTGGTAAACTTAGAGTTGACACAAAGTATATGTGAAGGTAGAGGGGTACCTAGGGTGTCGTGGAAATATTTTAACAAAGAAAATATTGGAAGATCTTTCAAAATGAAAAACTGAGTCAAACTCTAGAAAAATCAACTACTGATGTAATTATGCTGAACAAAACTAATAGATGAGAGCAGTATCAATCTATACTACTCTACTCTATACACAATAATTGAAAAGGATATATAAACAATACTACTCTAAGAAAGTAAACTACCCTTTTATAGTAAAACCTATTAACTAACTATTCAGCTTCTTAGCCTAGGAATTTAGAAACTAACCATACAAGGAATTATATTATTGGAAACAAGATTACAATGACTTGATATGCTTTAAGAAATTTAACCATTAAACTATGCATGCCACTAACAAATATATAATCATTAAACCAAACTATCTAGTTCCACTCTCCCTCAGGATTTTGAGGATGTGCATTCATTGTGATTGGAACTAGAGAAGGGGGTGCATCAAAATGACTTTCAAAAGAAGTAAAGAAACTGAATGGAACTAAATCTAATTTAACTTCTACAAATATATGCAAACTAAGGAATGCCCCATTACAGATGATAGTAAACATTGTAATCTATTCCATATGCAAATGACTTTAAACTGAAAAAGATATTGTGAACAGCAAATCTATTAATTAGGAAACAAGATTCTTGTAAGGATTACTTCTACAAGAAGACAACTCTTGTATTTAAACGAAGGTAAGAAATATCTAACTTATAAATAAGTAGAAAACTTAATAAAAGAAGCAAGTAGAAAACTTAATAAAGAAAACTTGATAAAGATGCAAGTAGAAAACTTAATAAAGATATCTTCCCTAAATCCTATTCTACAAATCTTTTCAATAACCACACATTGAAGGGAACAGGTCCTATACTATGATCAATCTACAAAGTACCGATATGTTTCTCTAGAAATTAACATGCCTAACTCAAAAATCAATATACACAAAGATAAATTAAACTAAACTAGATATAATTACCAAATGTTACAACAGTAATAAGTGAAGAAATCATAAACAAAGGAGATAGAAGAAACACAATTCAAGGACAACCGAGATAACAAGGAAATGAAAGATAAGAACAATTATGGGATTCAATGGGGACTTTAGATAATTTGGAATAGGGTCCTAAGTACACATACGTCTATTGCGTAATTACAAAACATCACATAATTCAAAAACTAGAAAAACAAAACTTTAAATAAGCTTGAAACATAATAGGAAATATTAAAGACTGGACGAAGGGCTGAATGACAGATTGAATGGGCAGTCTGAATGACAGGCTAAATGGGTGGTCTGAAAGCCAGTTCGTATGAGGAAAACAGTAGAAATTAGGAAAGAAATGGTCTAAATGATCTAAATATCAACTGATTCGTGCATATGGGAATGAAATGCAACAAGAGACGGTAATTAGACTTATTCATTATTTGAAGTAACAACAGAATGACTTATGCTAATTCATGATTATAAAGAAACTATTGTCCATTGCATTATAAAACAAACTAAGATATAACCAATGTAAATCTACAACAAAACAAGAATTAACCGAATAAATTCTAACTGCAGCTTAAACCTATGATACTATATTAACTAAGTTCTATCTAATTGCGCCTAACATTAGACATTTAAGTTGAAAGGAAAGTTGGAAGGAAAACTAGAAATAAACTATGCGCACAACCGGTTGCTTTAATTCTATAAATGGAAATTATGCTAACAACACAGCATTATTCATAATAAAACATATGCTACAGGAAACAAAGAGATGAATAATATCTATTAACAGGAAACTAATTTGCATAAACAAAGCAGAAACAGAGACTACTTATCTGCGAGAAAAGAGATAACGCAAACACACACGGAAATGGAAACCACTGGTTGTTGAGGGGCCCTCTCAGCAATCAAGGTGGCGCTTCAATTAATCACTCACAAGAATGAGAACATGTATACGCAGTGAAAATAAAACTTATATTAACATTCAAAATAGAGTTTTTACAGAGCTTCTTCTCTAATATTGACTGACAGATTACGAACTAGATAACTAACTATGCTCTTGCTTAGAGGCGACTATATATAATGTTTTACAAGGACGAGTGAGTCGAACCTTTTAGTGGTCAACCGCTCCTAAAATAGTTGACCTTTATGGCGAACAACCAACCATATGACAACGCACAGTCCTCCTCCGTCTCTCTTGCGCGTTGGTTCTCCTCACATGTGCTGCGGTGTATAGATTCTCATCAACGTGGACTTGGATCGTGGTGTCGAATGGAGAAGGCAGGATGGTGAGCCTTCTTAGAGCAAGGGCCATCGTAACATCAAACCCGTGGACAATAGAACAACTAAAGATTGTTTTGCACTTTAATCATTTGGGAATATGCCGGCTAAAAGCACGCGGGCTAATCGAGAGGATGAATGGCGAGCTGGATATACTCTACGCGTATCTAGCATGAATGTGTGTCCAATGTTGGCTCGTTTAAAGACTATGATCTGTAAAACAAATTCATATATCAGACATATTTCCAAATATCACAAAATTGCTTAATAAAATCACAAAATAATAGAAATAAACCAAGACTTGCAGAAATTATAAATGCATTCATACCTGAGGCTGAATGGTAGATTGTATGACCAGAAATATGTCAAAAAGGTGACAAAATAGATATCAAATGAGTAAATTACCAGCTGAAAATGGTGACAAAACCTAGGATCAACAATATCTACGACAAACTTAGTAATGTATCCTTCTAAAATGATATCAACCCAAAAGTCGACGACCCTTCCAATTATCGACACACTATAGTCGTTGGAGTAACTCAGGTGTCCATCTCTTGGGATCAAGATCCCCTCCTTGGAAATTTTTCTTTTGGAGCGTTAACCTTGATAACCACTCATTTAGCAGAATAGGGAATTCACCAAAAAATGCTTTGTGGATTTAAGAATAAACTTACCTTCCTAACCATTGACCTAGATTCAGTCACGGATTTTTATTTTCACTTTAATCAAATTCCTTCGCCTTCTAATCTATTAACCATGCCTCGGTCTCAAGCTTTATTGGATGCCAAAACATGTCCCCTCCATAATGATCATGATCCCATCAACAGAACCATTTGTTGGCACAATCTCACACTAACCCAAATTCATACCGCAACATACCAAAAAAGACCAAAGGTATCATCCCGACAGGATTTTAACCCGGTCAGTAACACCTGCAAAGCATATGCAATCTCATCCGAGATACCTATTGGAGCTGCAGGAACCAAGTTTCCATAGTGGAGAAGCGGTATGCTATCATACTGAATGTCGATATGAGGTACCACAATGGATCAACAACTACGGTTGATAACTAAAAACCATTAACAACATTACCCATGTTCATATTATTAATTTAGCCATTGTTGTGTTGATTTATACAATTATTCATAGATATTCATTCATGCATGGAAAAATAAAAATAACCATCACACAAATACATCACACATAGTCAACATGAGTATTTTAACGTGGAAACCCAATTAGGAGAAAACCACAAAAGCACTAGTTTATTAAAAGAGTTGCTTCTTGAATGATTTTAGTATGCGTACACAACCTGTAGACATTTCCCAACACCCCATTACATCAAATCTACGCACACAACTTGCAAATCAAATGCATACATGCAACTCTTTTTTCAACTTAGACAAAAAAAGTACATACTTCACCAATGCATTACTTCTTCCAAAATCAGGCTAACCCCAAAAATCCTGTCCCATTACATTTTTATAGGCTCTACTATCTGATTTACATTTTGTGCCCACTACCCAGTAAGTGGACAAAACCTCTAACTAACAAACCAACCTTTCGGTTGGAATTCGTCAAAACATTACTTTTCCTTTAAGTCCGCCCAAAAATTCAGAGATGATCACTTCATTAACCACTCCATCGCAGCCTCATTCACACTTCAACCAAAATTCAAAATCGGTACCAAAAATAACCAAAACTTACCTAGGCCCAACAACACTACAACCCCTACCATATCTAATCTACATTGTTTTTAACCCATAAGACCCTAGTAAACTTTAAACCCTATAATATTTTAATCCTAAACATGTATAACCCTCAACATATAATATCTTATACATAACCCACTAAAATGACACTTTATAATCTCTAAGCTTTATCATGTTTATGCCTATGCATAGAAGAATGGGAAACAAACATGACACTAGTAAGGAGGAGAGCATAAAGTATATGTACACTTTGAGGAAGGGAAATGAGGATAGTGGATAATTTGAAGACCCTTGCAATCCTACTCTTACAATGTGAAAACTTTACACGCCTTCCATTCTAGGTGATCGAAATTGATTGATTCCATGTGGAAGGGGCCAAGATTGAAAATTTTGCAATTTTTTCTCACATCGCATGAAAATTGAAATGATCGTATTGAACTTATACTTTGATCATATGGGAGGGCTTTCAAACTCAAAAATAATATAGGTATGGCATCCCCAAAGGACGAAATATTGGGTTCCTATAAGAATATTCTACCAAATAAGGTAATTTCAAAACACACACATCTAGGAAAATAGGATTTGAAATGGATTAATAGAATAAAACATGCACTAATATAACATTCAAACATTGATAATAATATAAAATCAAATTAATACAATGTTAGGTGAAATAATTTGCTCATTCGTAATCAATGAAAACCAATTAAATTCAACTTGACTAGTGAAATGGGCCAATGCAGGATTGTTTGCAAATTGTGCTTGCATCCCACAGAAACAAACGTAATCAACTTGAAAAAATACCTCACATGTCATTTTAATAATTATATATATGCAATAATCTTCTTGTTCTTCATCATAATAAAAATCAAAATCATCAAGATCTGAATCGATGAAAAGATTGGCCATAACAACATTATTTTCTTCAACTTTTTCGACTAACACATCTAACTTTTCATGTTTTGCCTCATCTTCAAATTAGTCATCAATGACATCTACCAACTCTTGTTCTGCATCATCTTTAATGTCTTCTTCAACTTCTTGGTTTGACACATCTACCTACTCTCTACATCATCTTCTTGATTATCAACTTCTTCTGGTACAATATATTTTATCGGCCTTCCTCCTAGCTCATACCTAACTGCATATGACTATCACCTCCCCTCTCGTCCGAGAGGAGGCGACTATGGCACTACTACTGTCATTTAAGCGGGGATCTAAGTCCCGTGAACATAAATAAACAAATGCATTGGAAATAAAAACATACACAGATGCATAATGCATGCAATCTACAACAGAAGCAAATACATTTCATTCAAGCATTCATCATGTTCATCATAATTCATTAAAACAAATATAGTTGCAGAAGTAAATACACAATAAATACTTATCTTGAAAAGGAGTTGTCCCGCATCCAGCTATGTTGCTACAACGTTCCACCCAACCATAGGCCAGTGTGCTCATCAATCTCTCAGCAGCACTACCACCCCCGAGCTGGGCATGATTCCCACAAGGATTAAGGGAACTAAAGCAAGCTCACACATAGCTAAGGACATATAAAAATTCGGCCAAGCCAAAACTACATTTGGGTTTATCAGATTGCTAAGGAGGTGGAAGGTTGAATTGCTAAGCTAGTGGGCTCAACCACAGAGCTATGGACACTTACACAAGATATGGCTTGGATTTCCCAACACCTACACACCCAACATAAGGAAACATTCCCTTCTCTGCTACACAGTATCTCAGGCTATGCCTTTCCTTTCAGTGCTCTTCAGGGTGTGCAAGAAAGAATAACCAACCCCTTTTGATCTCTTTGTGTGGTTCCTTTCTACACTAGGTTTATCAAGCTAATTCTTCCCTCTTCCACTCCAAACTGGTTCAAACCAAAACATGGGATGCGCACACACAAAATGAAAGTTTTTGGTTTGAGGAAAAACGTCTTGGGAACCAAATTCGATAATTGTGAATGGGGAAAAATGACCCAAGATGAGCAACTTGTTTCAGAAACGTTCTATGGGCTTCACGTGGACAAAAAAGATCTCGTCCATCCCCCAATTCGTGGATCTATTCTCCCATTGATTGTGCAACACCAAAAATGAAATTCCCCAACCAAGTGAATGAGGAGACAATAGCCAAATGTCTAGGTGAGATCCCAACCACTGAACATTAGCAAAACCACTTCCCAGCCATGGGGAAAACAAAGGAAACTGCTGCAAAATGTGAGGAAAAATGCCCAAGAGCTCCCAAAACGCATGAGGAAGATAGAACGCATATGCATAATGGGTGAGTAATGAATTTTTGGGTTCTTACTTGCCCATTAATCCAAAACACATTTTTCCAAAATGGGTGCTCTGCCCAATTCGAATTTGACTCCCATACTCTTCCCATCCCCATGCATTAACTAAGTCAACCACTTCTAGCAGAAATAAATGATTGGCACAAGAAGACAAAATGGGTAGTTGACATCTTGATGGGTTTTCCCTTTGACATTTGGCTTTTCCCCATTGCCTAAAAGGTTTGAATATCCCCCCCCCCTTATCCTGAGGAAATCATGCCTCTGTCTCTTTAATGTTGCATTGACATAGTTGGTTGTGGGTATTTTAATTAAATCGCATATGTACATGATGTCCAAAATTAAAATGTGACGGGCTAGCACGAAATACCATCGGCATTGATTATAATTGTCGAAACATAAACCACTAAATCGATGGCGGGGCCTTGGGCTTTAGCTCCACACCATGATTAAATACAATATTTACATCATATATAATTTAATGCAAATGAGACCAAAACCAGGTGTTACATTGACCACCTTATTTATTTGCCACTTACGAATATAATACTTATTCACACTAAATTGGAAGGACATAAATCTTTGTACCTAGCTCAAATAGCCTTGTATTAATCATGGTAAATCCATTAGCATGCTCAATAACAGTTCTATCAGGATCGTGTTCAATCATTTATAACTTGTACCAAAAAACTTCGAAGATAACTACTTTTAAGGATTCAAAGTCTAACTAAATTATATCTTTCAGGTAGCTATAGTATCTATTTTAAGATACTTCAGATGTCTAACAATGCTAATTAGTAACCTGAAAAGCTTCAACTATTCTTCAATCAAAGGATTTCTTCTTATCATCTTAATCTTTGATGCAAAATATTTTTCCATTAAACAACATAGCCTTGTGGTGTTTCACCTACACCAATATATATGTTGATCAATATGTCAAAAATGTAATATTGGCAATTAAAAATCATATTTAGACCAACAATAGCTTAAAATTATGAGAAACAAATAATACTAGCACGTCTAAAATACATAACACAGAAATTGGGTAATGATCACATGTTTATTCTAAATCAATTTCCCTTTGCGTAAGATTGATATCTCGAGATTGATAAGATATTTTAATTAACTCCTACTACATCCCATGATAATTTACCAAAAAAATTTGTACATCATTCTTTCGATGCCTTCATCTAGTCAATATCATTTGCAGTGTATAAATGTAGTGCATCCCACTCTTGAGTAGTTGTAAGAAGTTGTATGACCAAAAAAACAATTGAATAATTAGGTACTCATATCAAAGCTTAATAAATGATGGCTGATAAAATTTATAAGATTAAAGAAGCATAAAATTGCAAAATATAGTCTACACTATTATATAAGTTGATATGATCTATTGTTTCATTACATTTGACTTTCCTTATTCTACCATTTTGCAAGAAAACTCCTGCTCATAATTTTTCTTGGAGTCAATGTCTCAAATTCAAGGCACATTAATATGTGGTGATGCTACTTCAGGAATATACTCTTTAATATACACCATGAGTTGATATACCATATAACCCTCAACCATAGAACCTTCAGGATGTGATCTTTGTATAACAAACAACTTCAATACCTTCAAGTGCCTCTCCACCATCCACGTTAACCTTGTACGTACATGTCCACATATTTCAATCTACTTAACTTGGGGTATGAGGTGGTGTTCTTGTGCATTGAAAAATACCAAAGGGAGATAATTTTGTAATTCAAACATTAGCCGAGGAATTTCCTTTTTCCAATACCTTATATCTTATTTATGGATTTCTTTGGATGACAACCACCTAAACATGTTGATGCAACTTAATCATACAAGAATATTGAAAACAATAATAAATATATGCATACTATGCAAGTACATCACATCTATGCAAGTTGTGTAGTTAATCTTTCGATTATAAATTGTGAGAGATTACTTCATGTACTTGTTGAGATCATATATAACTTGTTCTATATTGTTGTTGAAGCTATTTGTGAGAGAAAGGGGTGGAATAAATTGAAACATAGAAGGACACATACTCATTATTTTAAACATAAATTCAAAACAACAACCAATTACTAGAAAAAGGAAGATTAATTTACCAAAATACCTTGATAAATGTATGCTAATCATGATTTCTTACCCCACCAAATTATCCTTTCTTTGTTAAGATATTCTTTATGTTTGAAGAAAAACCAGTGGGATTTTTTTTTAAACATCTTTTATAGCATTACTTTCCTGCTTTGTAAATAACCAAGGAATATTGTCTAGTTGTCCATCATTGCAATAATGAATCAAATTTCCAATTACATAATTGTTTGCATGCTATGGAAACTGAGGGCGAATTCCAACTTCAATAATCAAGCACAATTGTTTTCAGATATCTTTTTATGTGAACTTGGACATGATTTTTACCCCACTCAATGGATTTCATTGACTATGAAGTGACACCATCTTCAAGATTTTTGTGGGCGGCATAATTCTTATTAATACGTCAATTTCATTAACCCCGTACATTAACATCTACTTGGGCAGTGCCTTATCAACAATACCTGACCTCAGTTAAACATGGGTGAAGGTCTTTTGCATATTTTAGTAGTCATCCTAGATTGTTTTCCTTGGAAGGAAATATAAAATAAATGGCAAATTGAACCTGCTTCCTTTGGCATAAATAAATCATTTAACCTTATGGAGGGGTGCTTAACCTTAGTTAAATCAATATCAAAGCAATGTATAGAAATGGGACATGATAATAAATTTTGCATGCTTCCTTTAGTTTAAATTATTTACCTTAAAAGTTGGGATAATCATAAAATGCCTTGGTATTTGTTTTGCTAAAGGATCCTTGACCTTACACAATTGGCTACTATCCAATAAACATTTTTTAACAATAAAATAATCCCAATGGATCTTAGAGAATGCAACAATAATTGGTGCAGGGCAGGATCGACCTCAGCCAACCCAACCAACACTTTCATGATCTAGAGGCTCCCACACTTATCAGGACTTCCTAATTTAGTTGAATGGCCAAATTATGTGCTAAAATTGCCTCCCCGTAATCATCGTCCCACAACAGAGTTTCTGATGTTGGGTTGTGGGATGCAGGATCTCAAACACCCAACGTTGCGCTTCGCAAATTTCTTTTCGCAACGACCTTCCCGCAAGCGGGTTGCGGGATTCGAGATGCCAACTTCCCAAATTTGCTCCCCCGCAATTTCCTCTCAGCAACTTTTCCCCCACAATTTTCTCAACCGTCGGATCTTTGCGGCCTTCACTCCGACCGTTGATCTTATTTTTTGTGTGGACCTCACAGATCTTCGCAGATCTGTTAACTCTCTCGCAACTTCCGTTGTGGGATTCTTCTGGGTTGTCAGATATTTATCTGTGACCTCAATCTTGACTGTTCATTCTCTGCAAAACTTGTAAATGGCAGAAAATCTGCGGGTTGCGTCGATTGATCATGAGATTGATCAATCTAACCTGCAATCTTCCCGATTCTTTATCCTAACACTCCTATGCATGCATCTACACTCTACTTCAACTATTCAAGCAAGAAATTGGTGTGAATTCAACAAATCCACTGAAATACACAAATATTCAGGAAAATGCCGAAGTCGGCTCTGCAAAGATACACAGTTCAACACATCACATGCATAAACGGCTAATCAATCCTACAAACACACGATTAATCCTTCTATTAAGCAATAAAGGAAAATGCACACAGATTGGATCTCTTTCCTTCCAATTCTTTAAAATATTTACAAGTAGGAACCAGACATTGGTCTATCCTCTTCTCTGCAAACTCGGAATTATAATGTTGAAGAGCAGAACCCCCTATACATCTCTAAACTATCTATTTAAACTAAACTGCTACGCTATCATGAGTGGTCCTGCAACTGAAAACAAACACTGCTACGCATGATGAAACATCCTTGTCTGAAACAAACTACCAGTGGCTTGATCTCCACGCAGGGAGTCATGATCTGCAATGATTCCCTACGCCACTAATAGACTATGACTTAGCACAAACGATTACAAAATATGCCACAGCATGTGACCAACTCATCACATTGTTGGAATGCCACGATGCTCCTGCATCAGACTCGCAAGGTAGAAAAATTATGAACCCCTGTTCATTAGATCAGCTATAGTTAAACCCTTGGCTTCCAACTCTGCAGCACTCATCTTAGTAGAGTCCTCTGTTGGTTGCTTCTTCCATTCGACCAAATACTCTATATAGTCCTTCTTCCTTGTACTCTTTAACACTTTAGTGTTCAGAATGGCCTAAACTTCCAATGGTTGTCCCACAGGCATCTGCCTCACCCATTGTAAGTCTTCAGTAGGATCTTCACCTTCTGCAAAGGTTCTAGTGTCACCTGTTACATAAGGATATAGATCTGCTACATTAAAGATTGGTGAAATACCAACTCCTGTAGGCATCTCTAACTCATAAGCATTTGCTGAGAATTTCCCGAGTATTCTACAAGGTCCAATCTTCTTCATCTTCAGCTTGTTATACTCCCCTTTTGGAAATCTATCTCTCTTCATATATGCTAAGACCAAATCTCCTACTTCATAGTTCTCTTCTCTCCTTTTGGAATCTTCTATGGCCTTGTAATTGGTGTTACTCTGTTGTAACCTTGCTTTCACTTGCTCCCGCAACTCACTAATCCTCGTAGCAAACTCTTCTCCATCAGCACTCAGTTTCTCCAATTGACCTAAGTCATGAAGTTCACACACTCTTCTTGGATGCATTCCATACATAATTTGAAATGGACTCATCCCTGTACTCATGTTTGGTGAATCATTATAGGAAAACTCAGCTTGAGCTAAAACTCTGTCCCATTGCTTAGGACTCTCGCCAACCAAACTTCTCAACATGTTCCCCAGACTCCTATTGACTACTTCAGTCTATCCAACAGACTATGGGTGATATGTTGAACTGAAATTCAGCCTGGTACCCAACTTCTTCCACAAGGTCCTCCAGAAATTACCCGTGAACTTCACATCTCTGTCTGATACAATGCTTCTAGGTAAATCATGTAGCTTCACAACTTCATCAAAGAACAAGTTAGCAATATGTGTGGCATCACCATCCTTGTAGAATAGAATGAAATGTGCCATCTTAGTGAATCTATCCACCACAACAAATATAGAATCATGTCCCCTCTGAGTTCTTGGTAAACCCAAAATGAAATCCATACTCACAGAATCCCAAGGCCTAGTTGGAATAGGCAATGGTGTATATAATCATGTGTTCTGGATTTTCCCTTTAGCATGCTGGCATACTCTGCATCTCCTTACAAACTTCTCAAATTCAAACCTCATCCTTGGCCAAAAATAGAAATGACCCAACTGTCCGAAGGTTTTATCACTCCTAAAGTGACCTGCCATACCTCCATTATGTTTCTCTTGTATCAAGTTCTCTCTCATAGAACACATTAGTACACACAATTTACTATTTTTAAAGAGTAAACCATCTTGAACTGTATACTCCATCCATGGCTCTCTGTCCACCCCCACTGGATTCTTACAATCCCTGTAAACTTCCTGGAAATCAATGTCAGCTTCATACAAATCTCTAAAATGCTCAAATCCCAAGACTTGGATCTGATTCTCTTGCATAATCAACAATCTCCTACTCAAAACATCAGCTACTCTATTTGACTGTCCACTTATGTGTTTCAACACAAAGGTAAAGCTATGTAAGAACTCAACCCACTTGACATGTTTTAGGTTCAACTTAGATTTCTGCATAATGTATTGTAATGCATGGTTGTCTGAATATAACACAAATTCCCTAAGCATCAAGTAGTGCCTCCAGTGCTTCATTGCTTGAACAATAACATAAAACTCCTTGTCATAAGACGAATACTTCTACTTGGCATCATTCAACTTCTCACTAAAATACGCTATAGGCCTGTCCTCCTGACTAAGCATAGCTCTGATTGCTACTCCACTAGCACCACACTTTACCTAGAAAGGGTGCTTGAAGTCTGGCAACTTCAATACTTGTTGTTCGGTGATCTTTTTCTTCAAGAACTGAAAACTCTTTTCTGCCTCTGTTGTCCATTGAAATGGGTGTATATCCTTCTTAATTGTCTCCATGATAGATGCACAAATACCACTAAAGTTCTTTATGAACTTCCTATAGAAACTTGCCAATCCATGAAAGCTTCTTACCTCAAATATGTTCCTTGGTGAAGGCCAATCAATGATTGCTTGCACCTTTTCTGGATCCATCTTCAACCCTTCTCTTCAGATAACAAAACCCAAATATACTAGCTCTGTCTTCATGAATGTGCAATCTTCACATTTATCAGCAACTTCTCCTGCTGCGACCTATCTAAAACATATCTCAGATGCTTTAGATGCTCTTCTTCTGTTTGGCTGAAAACCAAAATGTCATTAAGGTAAATTATCACAAACTTACCTATGAAGTCTCTCAAGACTTCATTCATCAATCTCATTATAGTGCTTGGTGCATTGGACAATCCAAACAGCATGACCAACAACTCATACAACCCATAATTTGTCTTAAAGGTTGTTTTCCACTCGTCTCCTTCTCTAATCGTGATCTGGTGATATCCACTCTTCAAATCCAGTTTTGAAAAGCATGTTGCCCCACTTAGGCAATCCATCATGTCATCCATCCTTGGTAATGGAAATCTATATCTAATAGTGATCTTGTTAATTGCTCCGGAGTCAATACACATCCTCCACTCACCATCCTTCTTTGGTGTTAGTACTGTCGGTACCACACATGGACTCAGACTCTTCTAGACCAATCCTTTTCCCAACAATCCTTGGACCTGCTTCCTCAATTATTCATTCTCTTGAGGTGTCAACCTATACGCTGCCTTGTTTGGCAAATTGGCTCCTGGGATAAAATCAATCCGATGAATTATATCCCTTCTTGGTGGTAATTCATTGGGTAAATCATCCACCACAATGTCGCTAAACTCACCCAGCATCTCCTGAATCTCCTCATGTAAATCTGTAACGTTGGTCTTCATCGTCACCACTCTTGGCTTACATATCACAGCATAACTCAACTCTTCTTTCTCAACCTACTGCAAATATTCCTTTCCTAACAACATCAGAACTTTAGGTGCTGACTGTCCTGTTGTACTACCTTCTTGTAAAGGGCGAAGTACATGTTTTATCCCATTATGCTCGAAACTATGACAGTTACTCCTACCATCATGAGTTACTTTCTTATCAAATTTCCACTGTATGCCTAACAGTATATGACAAACATCCATGGGCATCACATCACACCGAATATTGTCCTTATATGGACCTATTTGGAAATCCACTACACATTGCTCACTTACTAGGATTTGATGTCCTTTATGTAACCAAGATACTTTGTATGGAACATGATGCTTGGTCTTCTTCAAACTCAGCTTTTCCACAGTCTTTGTGGAAACAAGATTGTCAGTACTCCCACTTTCAATCACCATCTTACAGCACTTCCCTTGGACTTTACATGTAGTCCTGAATAACGATTTTCTTTGAGCAAGCTCTGCTTGCTCCTTCTCAGGTTTCAACAATACCTTGTTCATCATCAAAGCCTCTCATGTCTTTGGCAAGAATTCCTCTACTATCGATTGTTCTTGATGTTGCTCATTCTGATCTACATAGGATCCTCTTTGTCCTACATCTTCTTTTCCTGGACATTCAAACGACTTATGCCCCAACTGGTTGCATTTGTTACATCGAATGATAGCCTCTTTGCCTCGTCCTCTACCTATACTCCTTTGGCAAGTTCCTCTTCTGTTAGAATCACTTCCTCTACCATGTTTCTCTTGCTGGTTAGAGTTACTGGACTCTCCCTTTTGTGGTCCAAATATTCCTCTTCCAGTCGCTTGCCTTCTTCCTCTGGTTGAACCACGACCCCTATTGAAGCTCTGCTTCCTTGCTATCTTTTCTTTTACCCTCAAGGCACACCGATACACCTCCTCCATCATTTTGCGTGATATCATGCTGATCTCTTCTTGGATATCCATCCTTAGACCATTCACATATCTAGCAGCCTTCTCTGCTGATTATTCCACATATCCAGCCCTTAGGTTCACTTTGTAAAACTCCTTAGTGTACTCTCTCACCGTTAACAATCTCTGCTTAAGGTTATGTACTTGTCTATACGGAATTAAATGGTAATCTTTGGGCAAGAACTTAGCCCTCATCTTTGCAACCATTCTATCCTAGATTTTTATGAATGGCTTATTCTTCCTCCTTCTTTCTGTTTGCACATTATCCCACCACAAGGATGCATGCCCTTTCAACCTTGTCACAGCCAATCTGACTCTCTTGTATTCTTCTACCTCGTCGTACTGAAAGTACTTATCCAGCTCACTGATCCAGTCAATGAGATGCTTCGCGACGAGAATTCCATCATAGGTAGGCAACTCCGGTCTCAGCCTTGAAGTCACTCGCATAATAGATATGAAATATCTTAACTCTGGTGTTTCCTGCATAGGTGCAACTACTTCTCTTTGCTCTTCATCCTCAGGTTCACTTACATCTCCTACTTTTAGGTCTCTTCATCTGTCTATTTCCATGGCTTCCAGACGTTCCCTTAACTCCCTCATTTCCTCTAGAACATATGTGTTCCCTCCTAGTCGACATCTGTCACGACCTCTCGCTCTTCCAATGCATGCAGCCATCTTCTCACACTAAGCCTCTGCAATAAAACTTCTCTTTCACACTGTTACCACTTACCTCACCAAGCCTCTTCTCGGACCTTGGTCTTTTGGCAATGTTGGTCCTCTATCCAAAACCTCTTGAGCACTCTTCGTTGCTCTTTCTAGGATTCTATGGCTAACCTTCTCTCTTTCACGAGCTTCTCCTTGCTCATTCAAAAATTCTACCCACAACCTCAACTATGGAATTTCTCAACATGAAATCTCTTTTCCGGCTCTAATACCAAAACTGGTGCAGGGTGGGATCGACCTTAGCCAACCCAACCAGCACTTCCAGGATCTAGAGGCTCCCACACTTAGCATGACTACCTAATTTAGCAGAATGGCCAAATACTATGCTAAAATTACCTCCCCGCAATCGTCGTCCCGCAACTCTGTTTCCGCAACAGAGTTTCTGATGTCGGATTGTGGGATGTTGGATCTCAAACACCCAACGTTGCACTCCGTAACTTTCTTTCTGCAAGCAGGATGCAGGATGTCAACTTCCCAAAGTTGCTCCCCCGCAATTTCCTCTCCACAACTTTTCCTCCACAATTTTCTTAGAGATCGGATCTTTACGGCCTTCACTTCGACCATCGATCTTCTTTTTGGTGCGGACCTCACAGATCTTCGTAGATCTGTTAACTCCCTCGCAGCTTTTGTTGCGGGATTCGTCTGTCCTGTCAGATATTTATCTGCGACCTCAATCTCGACCATTTATTCTCTGCAAAACTTGTTAATGGCAGAAAATTTGCAGGTTGCGCCGATTGATCATGAGATTGAACAATCCAACCTACAATCTTTTTGATTCTTTAGCCTAACACTCTTATGGATTCATATACACCCTACTTCAACTATTCAAGCAAGAAATTGATGCGTGAATTCAACAAATCCACTAAAATACTCAAATATTCAAGAAAATGCTGAAGTCGGCTCTGCAAAGATACACAGTTCAACACAGCACATGCATAAACGGCTAATCAACCCTACAAACACACGGTTAATCCTTCTATTAAGCAATAAATAAAAATGCACACAGCTTGGATCTCTCTCCTTCCGATTCTTCAAAATATTTACAAGTAGGAACTAGACACTGGTCTGTCCTCTTCTCTGCAAAATCGGAATTCTAATACTGAAGAGCAGAACCCCCTCTACATATCTAAACTCTCTATTTAAACTAACCTGCTACGATATCCTGAGTGGTCCTGCAATTGAAAACAAACACTACTGCGCATGATGAAACGTCCTTGTCTAAAACAAACTACCAGCGGCTTGATCTCCACGCAGGGAGTCGTGATCCGCAATGATTCTCTACGATGCTAATAGACTATGATTCAACACAAACGGTTATAAAATATGCCACAGCATGTGACCAACTCATCACATTGTTGGCATGCCACAATGCTCCTGCATCAATAAATCAAGCAATAATGGTGTAGTTAAAAGTCATGATTTCCTTCACATGTCAATATAAATGTGTTGTAGATGACCATGCCCTCTTCCTCCTAGTGTAATATCAAAATGATAATGCCCTGCTTTGAACCTAAAAACTTTTTCAAATGATTTATAATAATTTTGTGATAAAAAAATATGTAAACTAACTTCCCTTAAGTTGCAAGCATGGTTCAATTGTTGAAAATTGTGATCTGAAGTAGTATGGAAGACTATTTTGTTTCCAATCACATGGACACTCTTAAGTGTTATGAATAAACACTCTGCAAAAAGTTGAAATAGGTTTATTGTAGTGGATTGGGTGAAATATAACATAAAGTGAATTAGTTAGTCAGATGAAGGGAGGCTAATTATTTTAAATTGCTTGAGAAATGTGTACCTTAAAGACATATTTGTGCGTGCAAAGTACTTTTGAGATTCCCATTGTGATGAATTGGGATCTCTCATCTAATCCCGTGAGAATATTGGCATGTTACTTATGAATATAACTAAACACTTAGTTCCAAATGAGGAGCTAATGACTGTTAGTGGTTAATTTTTTTGTTATTAATGCTTGTTAATCCAAGTAAAAATGCTCCAACGTATGTTGGTTTTTGGTTTGAAGGATACATTTCTACATGACAATGTTTTTGTAGAATAGTTGGTCATGAATTTAGATTTTACTCTATTAGTTGTTCCTTTTCCTAATTTGTCTCTTGCAATGGATATGTCTATAGCTCTATAATCAATCCCAACCATTTTTTTTAATTCCTTGCTTTAGTTTTAATAGAGACTATGACATGTTTGAATATCACTCTCTTTCTCATACATATTTAAACAACAAAATTAATAAACTGATGATTAAAAGCATTATAGGCTTGAGATATAGATACTTTACTAGAAGATGTACATGCATAAGTTGTTTCAACAAACTCCTCAAGATGTGCAAGAGAAGCCCATAGGTTGTTTTAACAAACTCCTCAAGATAATGCCATCTCAAAATATGTGCCAAAAGGTCTTATTCAGTTTCAAAAGCAAAGGCTATGCAATTTACACTTTTTTAGAGTGAACACGTGACTTTTAGCAACCAATAACAAGATGAAGCTTAATATGAATTCCATATTGAACTCAAACCATTTCCAAGACAAATCCATACTTTAGTAATGTTATTCCTAATGATGTCCAAGCGACTTCTAATACTTTAGTATAAGGTAGCAGGTTGTCCCAAAATATGGAATTGCATGGTCAAATTGAAAAGTGATGTTGTTGGTTACTTCTAACGTTACTCAAAGAAGGATTGTAAATGGAAACCACATAGGTGTCCACAATGAGGAGAAATAAGATTCAATTGGAAAATGAAACATCCTAAAAATGCACATCCTCCCATGCCTTATAAACATCTAGTAGTAGTCATGTGTTGAATCCTTAAATTTGGTCACACTCTTAGGTCCAAGTTCAAATATACATAGAATGAGTTTGTGTAACATTAAATCAAACCTTCACTAACTATGCATGACTATATATATATATATATATATCAAGTGCCACGATATGTTTTATATATTAAACCTACAACTCCATCTAGGGTATGAGTTTGTTAAGGCATAGCTGCTATGATGGAGTTTGTTTCTTTCTACTTGATTGCTTGCTAATTAGTAAGTGACTTGGCCTTGTCATCATCTTCCCCTTGAGTATCTAATTTAGGGGTCTCTAGTTTTTTATCAATTTCCTTAGCTTGAGACACTTGGTATTTAACATTGGTTTCTCAATTTCCCCTTTTGATGCAACATTATATGTTTTATGCACCAAGCTTTCACTCTAATAGCTTTACCTAAATACTTTGTTTTATATGCTTAGGCCTCTTCACTTTCCAAAATTGGCGTTTTCCAATAATGATGTTTTGGAACACTATATGTTTTCTACACAAAGCTTTAAGTTATCCCTCGGATATCCGAAAAGAAACTGCATCGAAACCATGGCGCAACCATCGGAGACCATTTGGAAAGGTCACTTTATGTGTGATGTTTTTAACCAGATATTTGAATATGCTATGTTGGTTATTTGACAAAAAAATTAAACGTCATCGAATAGGCAACAATCTGAAAAGGGAAAAACATCAGATACTCGATGCAGCCTCATCGAGTACCTGACAAATTTAGATCGCTTATCCGATGATCCAATAATGCCATTGCATTAGGTACCCGATGGAATCTCATCGGCTACCCGACGAATTTATGTCGGGTAGCCGACAGTTTGACAAAACTATTGCATCAGGTACCCAACGGAATCTCCTCGTGTACTCGACGAATTTACATTGGGTAGCCGACAGTTTAACGAAGATATTGCATCATCTACCCAACGGAACCTCATCGAATACCCGACGAGTTTATGTTGGGTAGCTAACAGTTTAACGAAACTATTGCATCAGGTACCCAATAGAATCTCATTGGGTACCCAACGAGTTTATATCGAGTAGTTGATGGCCTGATGAAGCTATTGCATCGCCTACCCTACGGAACCTCATCGGATACCCAATGAAATTACATCGGATAGCCGATATTTAGACAAATCTATTACATTGGATACCCGAGAAAAGCGCATCGGTACCTGATGAAAGTGCATCGGGTACCCGACGAAAGCCCATCGAGTACCCGATGAAAGTTCATTGGGTAGCTGACGGACTGGCATTGCATATCCGATGTTTAACACACAAAATGTCAAAAACCACTACCTGATTGAGTTCCCAAATGTGTTGGTTGTCTGATGTTATTTATGTCAGATATTTAACAAGAATTGAAGTGTTGAATAGCTTATGAAATAACACGGACGATTGTTGGAGGTTGTGTTCGTTGGATACCCGTTGGCATTATCTCATAATCCAACGAACAACCCTCGAATTTTTGTCCATTTTTAGTAGTGGAGAGAGGATGGAATAAAAATGACCACCTCTTCTCTGAAATAAATGGACAACCCTAAGGTCAAATGACACTTATTAATTGTATATTGTGAATTGAAATCATTAAAGGGTTCTTTGTAAATTGAAACAACATATCTTAATTAAATTAACTTACACCCTAAGACTTATTGGCAATACCATAAGAATGGTTTCCTTAAGAATTAAAATGTTAAGTAAATATATGTGTTAGTAATTTTTTAAATAAAATTTTAAAAATATTAAATTTTGTATGTTAATTTCTTTACCATTCAATTTTTATTTTATTTTTTAGACTAAGGTGTAAGAGATATATGCTTATAGCTAAAAAAAATTGAAATAAAGATTAAAAAAACTATGTTAAGCTTTATAAAAAAAATCAAAATAACAAACTATATCCTATATAATTATAGGATAAAAAAAAACAAGTTAGAATTTAGTATTTAATACAAAGAACAAGAGCTATGAGGTGGCAATGTCCCCGACATTGCATTAACTCTTGTTAAAATATAGTAGCTATAGAAAGAATAATATAGACAAAGAAGAATTTCCATTTAGACTTAGACTTATCACTTTCACAACTCAAGTGAGAACACAAATGGAAAATCCAAGTGATCATACTTCATTCATTGTATAGTTACTCTATTATTTTCCATAATTGGCTAACTCCTAAAGCAATATCCTGGTATACTCCCACTAGGCTCCTTTCGCGACTATTTCAAGGCCAAATAAAAAAAAAATCCACAACTAGGTAAAAATTTGAGCTGACGATAACACACACAACTCTTGAGTTCATAGATCTATAACTTAAAGCACACTCCATTAAAGACATCTTCTGAGTTTTGTAATCGAGTCAACCAAGGGCATGCAACTTTCCACAAAAAGTATTCAACTCAAAAGACTTCTTTCAAAAGGTTTACACTTAAATACAACTTGAATACCCTAGAATCACCTCACTAAGCCAACTAGTGACGGTTAGACAACAATCTTAATAACACTAATCTTAGGCAAAAGTTAATAAGAAATTGCATACTTTCCAAACATAAATTAATAAACATTTGCATATTCAAACCACATGCTAATAATAAAATTATATATTTTCAAAACTTTAAATTCTAAATAAATAATTACTAAAAATAACAAAACAATATCAAATCCTACTAAAGTTTATAAAAATAAACGCATACAAATAAATTAATTAATAATAATTGAAAAATATATACAATGCCGATCCAAGCCACATGCTACTAAAGAATTATATATTTTTCACAACTGTAAACCATGTAATTTATGACTATTTATACTCATTGAGGTAAAGATAACTATAAATTAAAAATTACAATAACCTATGTTGGGTAGGAAGATTAAATTAAATTTTTAAAAACTAGATCAGTATTGTATGTTAGGTATATAGTATTGATATTTGAGCAAATTTAAAGATTTTTAAACTTCAAAACTTTTATCAATGAAATAATGAACACGTGAATCATTGAATTATTCAATCACACGAATCATTTATCCACAACACAAGATGTATCCTAAGAAAACCCTCAAAATTATGAGGATGAAAAAATGAGCAATTCTTGAGTATAATAAATAGATTGTAAAGAATGTCTTTCACACAATAGCAGATAAGAGAGAATACAAAGCAATAGGGAATATTGATCAACTATAACAACTTGCCATGTGCCCCACACATTAATAACAAGTTGAAATCATTGCTATGCATACAATAAAGAATCATTGCATGAAAATTAGCCACCCATTCCTCCCAACCACCTAAGCTGCAACCAATAAACTATACAATAGTTCAACTATAAATGCCAACGTATAAGAAAACCAAAAAACTACAAGAGCACAAACTGGGATTCTCTCCATAAACCACATCAAATCAAACACGATCGTGATTTGGCCATTCTAAAAAAACAAATCAAGATGAACATTTATGCAAATTGGAATCATCTTAGGAACATGACAAGCCACATATTTAATATTTAACATTTAATATTTACCTTTCTCATGTCCTTCTCGAATGGGGCTCCAATGCTCTAGCCCTTCTTCTTCTTTCCCTTTGTTGTAAGGGCCACATATTTCTCATTAGTACCTGCTCTATATTCTCTTGAGACCCCTATTGGATCTCCTCCTATATGAAGTCATCCCATAATATTTCCCAAGAGGGAAAGTAAGACAAATGTGTTTGGATCCCTGCACCTACGCACATGATACATAATTACCTTCGATTTACCAAAACTAACAATTGGCAACCCTTGGATCACCCCCTTGGTACATGGAAAATTGATAGATATCTTCCAGTTGACTTTGTTAGTTTCTATCATTCAAGCTAGCATTATGTTAGGATCTTTAACTGAGAGAACAACAAGTACAACAACCAAACACAAGAGACAATGAACACAGTGTTTTTCCTTGAGGAAACCATAAATGGAGAAAACCCCGCAACTTCCTCATAGATAGAATTAGCACCAAAAGTAAAATTCCCAAAATAGTAAGATGACCTCCCAATAGTAGTAACCTCTTTCTTCCTTGCCCTAGGGTCTTTCTCTTCCTTAGCTATGCGCTACAACTGAGTGTGAGTGAGTGTGTGCTAAATAGAGAGGCTATCTCTTTATTTATACTAATTCCCGACATGACTGAACCCTACTAGGGCTGACCTCTCTAGGAGAGTCTAATAACCGTAGTGCCCCGGAACTGCGGGGACTTTAACCCTTATACAATAGGAGGGTTACCCACAATAACTTGACATGACTTGTTTACATTATAAATCCTCCTGATAGGAACATCGGGGCATGACATGACTCAATTATATTACAAATATATCCCGAAATAAACATCGGGTTACAATACATAAGATATACAAGTGAATACATTCCAAAGTTACATATTCGTCAACACTCCCTCTTAACTAGGAAGGTATTCTCTCGACACAGTTTTTCAACACAAGTCTTCTTCTCTGTATCATCTGGGTCATCGTCAAGTTCTCGTCATCTTCATCTTCAAGTCATCTTCATCTGGATCATCATGGATCAGGATCATCACTTGATCTGGATCATCATCACTGGATATGGATCATCACTGGATCTAGATCATTACTCGATATGGATCATCATCACTGGATCTGGATCATCACTCGATATGGATCATCACAGGGTCATCATCACTGGATCTAGATCATCACTCAATCTAGATCATCATCACTGGATCTAGATCATCACTCGATCTGGATCATCACTGTTGGATCTGGATCATCACTCGATCTGGATCATCTCGGAGACATCATAACTGGATATGAATCATAGCTCGATCTGAATCATCACTGGATCTAGATCCTCACTCGATCTGGATCAATACCATAGGTGCTATCTCATGATTCTTCTCGTCACAGGAATTTCTACAGTGGCAACCCTTTTTCATGTTGGTTGTAGGCATACCTCCTCGTAGGTCTTTGGTATCACTTAAATCTGACCTACTCGTCAGAATGGCCAGCACTCACATCTGAACTACTCGTCAAAAAGGCATAGCACTTACATCTGACCTACTCGTCAGAATGGCATGCACTCACATCTGATCTTGTAGGAACCAATCCTACAGTCACATTAGAATGGCCCCCAGTCCCAGACTGAGCTACCTGGTAACTGACCAGGTGCCTCCATTCTCCCAGAGAATGGTAGTAGCCCTTACATCTGACCTACTCATGAGAATGGTAGTAGCCCTTACATCTCACATCTGCCATGGAAGGAAGAAATCCTCTCACCATGACAGAATGGCAACAACCCTTATATCTGATCAAGTGGGAACACGTCCCTCAATCACATCAGAATGGCCATGCGCTCACATCTGATCATGTAAGACTACATCTTACAATCCTCTCAGAAAGGCCCTCAGTCCTAGACCAAGTATTCCTGGTAACTCACCAAGCAGTTCCATTCCAAGAATGGCAGTAGCCATTATATCTTATCATGTAATAACCAATCCTACAGTCATATCAGAATGGCTTAGCACTCATATCTGACATGGAAGGAACCAATCCTCTCACCATGATAGAATGGCTTAGCCCTTACATCTTACCTACTCATCAGAATGGCTTCCGGACTCATCACTTCCCCTTGGAAGGGACCTCGATCTGGAGAACACCAAGCTTCTCCCTGAAGTACTCAAACTTCACTTTGGCTAATGGCTTCGTCAACACATCAGCTATCTGATCGTCCGTCATAACATATTGGAGCTTCACTGCTCCCCTCTGCACCATATCCCTGATATAGTGATACTTGATCTCGATATGCTTCGACTTATCATGGAACAATGGATTCTCTGACAACTTCACACAACTCTAGTTGTCACAATGTATACAAGTAGCATCCATCTAGAGATCAAATAAATCAGACAATAGCTTCCTCAGCCATACTGCCTCACAACTAGCTGAACAAGTTGTGACATACTGTAACACCCCGGTTTTGACCCTGTTGCATTAAATGTACATGATGTATATATTGTAATGATCATGGTGCGGAGCTAAAGGCCAAGGCCCCACCATTGATCGGTTATGCTATGTTTTTTATTTAAAATTGTCACCGATGGTATATTGGGGCATGCGGCATATATTATGACAGTCATCATGTAAATATGCATCTATAATTAAAAATGAACCCGACCAGCTACGATCACTGCAACTAAAATGAGAAAGGGGCATGATTTTCACAAGGATAGGGGTGGGGGAAATTGTCAAACCTTGGCCAATGAGAGAAAAATACCCATGTGTCTTCTTCCCTTGTTTTATTCCAACCACTTTCATTAAGAAAGACTGCTGGTGGTTGAGGCAGTTAATTGTTTTGGGGAGTGGGGTGGCAGGACTGTCAGTCCTCACCCACACGCACACTCCACCACAGTGTTTGACTTCACAATAGCAGGGAAAAATGGGCACGCTCTCTCCAATTTTGGGACCTCACGATTTTGCTGTTCACCTCCACAGTCTGTTCCTTCCTCACGTTGCTCATCCACATGCAGGGATTTCACTCTCCACGACTGTGCTGAAGGCTCATGCACATCCACTGCCGCGTCCTCTCTGGGGGTTGTTCATTTTCGCGCCTAAACCATTGCCCGTTCATTAGTCTCTCACGCACAGGATTTCCTGGTTTTAACCATGTAGTTTCTCCTCTGCGAATTTGAGAATGGTGTGGCTCCGTCCTTTGCTCAGGGACTAATTTTTGGGTTCTGCATTGTGGCTGTATACGCACCGGTTGGGAAACTATAAATTCATCCCCATTATGGTCTGCGTACGTTTTCCCCAGCAGTTTCGGTTGTGCAAAATGGGCCTTTGTTCCCCCACGTCATGAGCTGTGGTTGCTATTACGTTTGGAGAATGCGGTAGAAGGTTTGAAGTCGTTTTTCCCTGTTTAAGCTGTGACAGCTAAATTAATTGCCTGAGTGCAATGGTTGGTCTTCGGACTATGAGAGGAGCAGGGAGGTTGGCTTAGATTTGCTTGATAAACCTGGTGGCTGAAAACCACACAGACAGAGCTAGAGGGCTGGCCTTCTTCTCCATCACCCATGAATAGCACTGGAAGGGAATGCAGGGCCTGAGGGACTGTGTAGCAGAGAAGGGACTGATTCCTTGTGTTGTGTGTGTTTGGGTGTCTTAGAGGTCAGGCTAGTTCTGGTGTAGGTGTTCTTGGCTCTGTAATGAGCTCACCAGCTTAGCAATTTTCCTTCTCCAGCTCCTTGGTGGCCTGATAAACCCAACCGTGTTGGCTTGGCCGTGTTTGTATATTCTTGGCTATGTGTAAGCCTGTTGTTCCCTTATTCCTTGGAGAATCATGCCTAGCTCGGGGGTGGCAGCACTGCTGAGAGATTAAGGAGCACGCTGGCCTATGGTTGGGTGGAACGTTGCAGCGACGTAGCTGGTTGCGGATCGAGTTCTTCATAAGATAAGTGATCTTGCCCATTTTACTTCTGCAACTATCTTTTTTGTTAATGATATGATGAACCTATTAAATGCATGCATGTATGAATGTTGTTGGTTTCCGCTGTGTATGATGATTAATTGCATATGTGCATGTTTTACTTCAATGTATTTCCGTTCAGCATTTTGTTTTAGTAATTTTGTGCATGCTTATGTTCATGGGGTGCTTAGCCCACTGTGATTCAAGTTTGGGTCACGTCCTCTTCGCTAGTCGAAGGCATGGGGACGTGACACATACTCTGCTTCAGCTGTACTCAGTGCCACACAGGATTGCTTCCTGCTAAACCAAGAGATCACACCTGATCCCATACTGAAACAACATCCTGAAGTTCTCTTCCTATCGATGGCACTGCCTGCCCAATCTGAATCAACATAACCCTCTAGGTTAATCTTCTGATTCGCCTCGTACTTGAGCCCATAATCAATTGTACCCCTCAAGTACCTCAGAATATGCTTTGCAGCAGTCAAGTGAACATGTCTCAGATCTATCAAGAACTGGCTCAAGGTGTTCACAGCAAAGCAAATATCTAGTCTCGTGTTCGTCAAGTACATCAAGGACCCAATCATCTGACGATACATCAAGGCATCAACGGCTTCTGATGAAGCATCACTCAATAGCTTCAAGTTTGATGCCATAGGTGTGGCCATAACCTTGTAGTCCATCATCCCAAATCTCTTCAGGATCTCTACTGCATACTTCCCTTGTCCAAGGGAGATTCCATCCGCACTTTGCCACACCTCCATACCTAGAAAATAATGCATCTTACCCAAGTCCTTCATTTCGAACTCGGCAGCAATCTTTCTCTTCGTATCAACAATCAACCCATCCATACCTATCACAAACAGATCATCTACATACAGTAGGAGCATCATTGGGTTGCCATCTTCAACCTTGTAATAAAGGTTGGAATCTGCTTTACTCTTGGTAAAGCCCAAATTGGATAGAAAGATGTCAATTCTACTGTACCATGTCCTGGGTGCCTGTTACAAACCGTACAGGGCTTTCTTTAATCTACATACATGAGACTCCCTATCATGTGTCTCGAAACCGAGTGGCTGCTCCACATACACTTCCTCTTCCACCACACCATTCAAGAAAGTAATCTTGACATCCATTTGGTGTATCTTGCATTTCATCACTGCAGTTAGAGCAAGTACTGATCTGATGGAAGTGTATCTGGCTACAAGTGCAAATTTTTCTTCATAATCTATTCCTTCTTTCTGAGAGAAACCATGAGCTACGAATCTAGCTTTATATTTTTCGATACTTCCATCTGCAGCATGCTTGACCTTGTAGATCCATTTGGAAGTTACTATGGACTTCCCTTTTGGTCTTGGGACAACATCCCAAACATCATTCTTCATGATCGATTGATATTCTTCAATCATAGCATCCTTCCATTCTTTCCATTCTGTTGCTTCTTCATAATTGGAAGGTTCTTTATCTATGAAATCACATAGTAATGCTACATACCTGGAGCAGGATCTAGTCCTCTTTCTTTCTCTGTGATTCTCTTCTGGAGCCCCGTATCTTTCTGCACCTTGGATAACTTCTCGTACCCTAGCAGGTTTCCTCTTATGAGGATTCTTTTATGGAGGTGGATCTACAGGTCTTTGTGGTTCTTCAAATTCTTGAACTTCTTCTTGAGTTTCTTCATTCATGGTTGTATCATGAATTTTGGGTGCTTTCGATTCTTCAGGAACTTTAGCAGGTCTCTTTCTGGATTTGTTGTAAGCTGTGTCTTCATCAAATGTCACATCCCTGCTGATGTCAATCTTCTTGAATCCGGGGAAGTATATTCTTCGAGCTTTCAGAGTACCCCACAAATATACCCTTCTTTCCTGAAGGATCTAATTTAGTCCTCTTCTCTTTTGGAATGTGTATGTACACTGGACAGTTGAATAATCTAAGATGGTTGACTTCTGGTTTCTTGCCAGAGAAGACTTCTTCAGGAGTCTTGTTCTCGAGTACTCTATGTGGAGTACGGTTCTGTAAATACACTGCTATTCTGGCAGCTTCTGCCCAAAGATGCATAGGAATATCTTGATCATGAAGCATTGCTCTTGCAGCTTCCATGATAGTTCTATTCTTCCCTTCCACAATCCCATTCTTTTGTGGATTATAAGGAGTGGACAACTCCCTCTTAATCCCTAAGTCTTTACATAGCTCTTTGAATTCATTCGAAGTGAATTCTCCGCCATTATCTAATCGAAAGGTCTTGATCTTCTTTTCAGTGTGATTCTCGATCAAGGATTTGAATTCCTTGAACTTGCTGAATACTTCATCTTTGTTCTTCATGAAGTAAATCAATGTCTTCCTATAAAAGTCATCAATAAAAGAAACATAATATACATACCCGCTTAGTGAGCTTGATGACATAGGACCGCATACATCAGAGTGGATGATTCCAAGATTCCTTTTGCTTTGCTTTCGCTACTTGGAAATGTCTTCTTTGTATTCTTTCCTTTCGCACATCCTTTGCAGACCCCATCATGTTTTGCTTGAATTTCTGGAAGACCTTCAACAGCTTTGCTTGCCAGTGGTAGTGCTCTGTAATGCACATGTGCAAGCCTTCTATGCCAAAGCTCATTTGGCTCTATTGTGTCATGGACCAAGGCTTGTTCTGGATGGCCCTTTAACTTGTACAATCCTCCTTCTTGTTCTCCAATCACTACCACATCATCAATAGTCTTTCCTTTTGGCCACATGATGACTTGAACATCTATAAATGCAACCCTCATTCCTTTTGCATCTAATACAGATATGGAGAGAAGGTTCTTCTTGAGACCTGGTACAAACAATACATCTTGCATCTTCATAGACTTTCCAGAGTCTAGTTTATAGGAGGATTCCCCGCNTTAGGACAATCTCTTGCAAAGTGTCCTACTTCATCACATGTATAACATCTGATTCTAGACATGTATTTTCTAGAGTTATTTTTAGAGAAATGCTTACCTCTAGAGTGATGAGAACTTCTTTTGGTTTTCTTGGAGTGTACTGTGAGAGCTTGATCTTCACTTCCCATCTTCTCTTCTCGAGATGCTATCTGAGCTTCTTCTTGAGAGAATTCTTCCCATAGTCTATTGAACTTGACTAACTTCTTTCTAGCACATATCCCTTGAATAAAGGAGTCCCATGATCCAGGGAGACCATTCAAGGTGGTCATCACAACCTCTGCATTCTCTACTTCTTCATCTACTGCTTCCAGTTGTTCCTTGATCTGAGAGACCCTTGTAAAGTAAGACAGGATGGTCTCAGCATTCTGAATCTTTACATTCTTCAGTTGGTTTCTCAGAGTCATCTTCCGGTTTATGTTCTTCCCTTCAAACAATTTGGTTAGGGCATCAAACATAGCCTTAGGTGTCTTTAGGGAGGACACTTGTGGTATGAGGTGATCCTTGATTGAATTAGCAATGATCCTTTTTGCCATAACCAACTTCTTCTTATGTAAGGCCTTAGCCTCATCTCCATCTGGAACTGGAACCTCCTCATTGATATAGGAGTCCAACTCATTTTCTTCCAGGACCAGGGAGATCCTATACTTCCAAGCTCGAAAGTTATCAACTCCCTCAAGCTTTTCATCAAGCTTGGTATGATGAGACATCTTAACTGAGAACCTCAAATGGAAATACAAAAGATTTAGATCTTACTAGGTCAAGATGTTGGATCTGGATTTGGAGCTGAAATCCTACAGTGATGGTTCAGGAGCAGATTAGGGTTTTGCTTTTCCGAAGTTCTGTCCAACCAAATGCTTTGAATTTGATCGCTAACTTCGATTTTGGGGAGGAGATCAATCCAGCCCTGGGCTCACTGAAAAATTCCTCTTCTGTGAAAAGCCCTAATTTCCGGCAGTAGTGTTAGGTCCAAAACTAAAAAACCTCAAAATTGGATTCTGCTTCGACAGAAAGATGCGCCCTAGGGAGGAGAGTTTTCCAACCTTCTTTTGTTGAAAATTTGTGGAGATAGATCCACAAAGTAGGAAGCCCTAGTTCCCACAGCTGCACAGTGTCTTCTTCTCAGGTTAACTCTGATACCATGTTAGTTTTTATCATTCAAGCTAACATTCTATTAGGATCTTTAACTAAGAGAACAACAAGTACAACAATCAAACACAAGAGACAATGAACACAATGTTTTTCCTCGGGGAAACCATAAATGGAGAAAACCCCGCAACTTCCTTAAAGATAGAATCAGTGCCAAAAGTAAAACCCCCAAAACAGTAAGATGATCTCCTGAAAGCAGTAACCTCTTTCTTCCTTGCCCCGGTGTCTTTCTCTTCCTCAGCTATGCGCTACAACCGAGTGTGAGTGAGTGTGTGCGAAATAGAGAGGCTAGCTCTCTATTTATACTAATTCTCGACATGACTAAACCTTACTAGGGCCGACCTCTCTAGGAGAGTCTAATAACCATAGTGCCCCGGAACTGCGGGGACTTTAACCCTTAGACAATAGGAGGGTTACCCACAATAACTTGACATGACTTGTTTACATTATAGATCCTCCCGATAGTAACATCGGGGCATGACATGACTCAAGTATATTACAAATACATCCCATAATAAACATCGGGTTACAATACATAAGATATACAAGTGAATGCATTTCAAAGTTACATATTCATCAACAGACTTGTGGTCTCTGACAAGGATGCCCACTATCTCACTTTCTCTATATAATTCTTGTTGATGTTCTAAGTAGGAATCTCGGGGTAGAAAGGTAGAACAAAAACATCATAGGCATAAGTGTACCAACAAGCGTTAAGGAAATAAATCATTCTTAGTGTGTAGACGATACTCTTCTTCTAGGGGAGCTTCACAAATCATGACACAAAGATTTGAAAAAAAAATCTCCTCCTTTTGTAAAACATTGGGAGGAATGATAAGCAGAATGAAGAGCCATATATATACATCGAATGTGCCAAAGAACCTAGCAATGACCATTTCAAGGAAACTTGGAATTCCAACTTCAACATAATGGAAAGTATTTAAATATTTGGGCCTCCCAATCTTATTCACTTCCCCTTTGGCAAGATCTTAGGACCCCCTGATTGAGAAAATAAAAGGAAAAATATAAAATTGGGGCATAAATGCCTTAACCCAACATATAAGAATATTCTCATCAAGGTTGTTCTCTAAGCTTTGCCCATTTTTTAGAGTGTGATTTCTCTAGCTCATAAGAGAGTGTTAGGCCAGATAAATAAGATTCTAAGAAGTTTCATTTGGAGTGGAAGGAAAAATAATGAGAAGAAAATCCATTAAGTGAGTTGGAAGACAATTAAGCAGCCATAGGTAGCGAGTGGTCTTCAAATCATAGATTCATCTATGGCCATTCTAGCTCTCGGGGCTAAACTTCTCTGGCAAATTCTTGATAATAGAAATGGGTGGGTACAATAGGTGTTGAGAAACAAATATCTAAAAGGTCGTGGCCTTCGATGTCTGGATAGATGCCTTAAAGAAGGACAGTGTACACATACCTAGAAACTTTGTAAGGCATCTTGGATTTTTTTCAAATAGACTTATATTAGATTATGAGAAATGGAAAACATATTCGGGTATGGAAAGACCAAAATTTAAACAAAGATCCACTCATTTCCTACCATGAACTAACTCATCTAAGGAATTGGATGGAATTAAGAGGTCTAACACATTTGAGGGATATCAACAATTGGGATGGAGAAAATGGAAACTGAACTGGATGGACATATTTAGAATTACCAGCATAACTGTAAGAGCAATATGGCATGCTAAAACAAATGTTATCAAGAGTTGCCACAATGCATAAGAGAGAGGAACACTACAAGGGTTGGGGACCTAAAGGCAAATACTTGGTATCCCATATCCCAATACTTGGTAGCCCAAGGATATGCAGCCCTATCAATAAAAAAATGGCACTCCTCCCAAGGCTCAAATGTGGAAATATCTTTGGAAATCTTTTGGACCCCTCAAAATCACCTTATTTTGTTGGCTGGTAGCGGATAGAAAAATCCTCGCTAGGGAAAATCTCAAAAAACATGGAATCCAAGGACCTTCAATATGTCCCCTTTACTCTAATGCTAAAAAAACTTTAGAACGTCTTCTCCTCAAATGTAACTACGCTCAGAAGGTTTGGAAACAACTTGGGTAGTCTTGGCTCTCAAAAAGAAACTCCCTCCTCTATAAAAGTAGCCTTATCCTTTTGTTTCTCTGCATCTCACAATAAATACAAATACAAACCTTTTATTCCTCAAGCATGCTTGAGTCTTCCAAAATTTATCTTCTAAAGCATATGGCTAGCAAGAAACAAAATAAATTTTCAGTTTTTCTTAAGCCCACTAATCCACTCAGTAACCAAGGTTAAAAGCCTCCTGAAAGAATGTCTTTCACTATCTACCCACCCCAAGGATGTAAAGTGATTACACAACAAAGATGAGAGATAAAATGCCAAAAAAAAATCTCATAAGCTTATCAAAGTCAAATGAACATAATATAGAATAAATGTGAGTGAAATAAGTATTGAACCAAATATTGATAAATTCACATAAAAAATGCTTTGAGAGAGAGAGAGAGAGAGAGAGAGAGAGAGAGGATCTTCTTGATCCATCGCAGTAGGTTTTGATACAAAACCTACTGTGATGGATCCTAAAGTTTCTCTCTCTCAATTAATCACTCACAGAAGCATGGGAACTAAAAAAAATTTGTTTTGTTTTTTGGCTATAAATGAAGAACAATCACAAATATAATAATAACACTTTTACTTTATTTGTCTGGAAATTAATATTTTACTTTGAAATCACTTTCAATATCTACACCATCCATTTGTTTTCAACATTTCAATGAAGCATATGATGTTAGGTTTTTTAAATTAACAAGAAGATACATATATGATCATATAAAAGCCAATAAATCTCTATTCCACATTACACTAGGCAACACTAGTGAATGAAATAGAAGTTGAACGGTCATTTTCAAAAAGATAACAAAATGTCAAAGCATAAACAATGAGCTTAACCATTTTGAAGTCAAATCTTTCACAAGGAGGGGTTGAAATGTTCAAAAGTCCATCCATATGAGCAAAATAATGTGATCACAACTATAAATAGAAGTTGTTGCATGATTACACACCTCCTTCACATTTATTTAAGCACATTCCTTTCTCTCTGTGGTTGTCAAGACAACAAAATATTTCAAAAAATTCCATTGATTCATCTTCACATACGTGCACGCACACACACACATATTGATATTTGGTTTTTTAGTCAATTGGGTCTGGTCTGAGTGATTGTGGGGTGGAGTGTTATCCTCCCCACCTAGATTCTATTATCGCAAGTGGCATGATGAGCTCATAATGAGTATATTGTTGTATCGACTTGCCCTATTGTTGACCTGGCCTTGTGCCCTGAAAAATCTAGAGTTTGCCCTGGGTACCATCTTTTATATGAGAGGAAGCAACCGAGAGGTTTGCCATAAGAAATTTACTTGGGAAAATATCGATGTTTTTTTTAATGTCATTTGCATACTAGAGTACTACCTCCACCTTCCCCATCTTATTTCATTGCTAGACAAATCCCATTCTTTTTTTGTGAATGATTACAAAGAGGGTTGTATTCGTACCATCCAACAACTTAACACAAGTTAAAGGGAGATTCTTCATTCCAAACATTCTCCAAAGAGTTCATGAAAAATTGCAATCTAGGTTCTAATATCTCTATATTCCAAAATATAATGCTACCAACTAACTAACTTGTATAGGTGCTTGCAAATTGATCCAACAAAATTAAAGTGTTACAATACGTTTAAGAAAGTTAAGCATTTTTGTGTCATTGCCCTGGATAAACATTCTTTCTTTTTCCCACCAATGAGGATAACAAAGAAGGATTTATGTTCCTTGTATGTTCTCTGTGTTGCTTATTGTGTCTTCTTCCATGGTTGCTACTTGATCTTGTCCAAATTAATGAACCTATAAAGGTTAATGGGGAAGCAGATTTCCTTGGCTCCTCATAGCCAAGTTTTTGCTCCAATTCTAGATGATGCACTTTCTCTTGCAACTCCTTTATTGTGTCCTCTCGTTCCTCCAATTTATCTCTATTGGTTTCTTCTCTAATTTCCAATAGAAAAATCTTTCCTTTGTGCCTTTCCACATATGCTTTCATCCTTATTAGTTTCCTTCTAGTTACTTCAAGATCCTAAGCATAATTTTGTTCTAGTTTTACCATCTTCCTATATTCAAAGCCGTACTCTCTGAACTTTCATTATTATGGAATTCACACCTCTAGAATGAATCACAAAGGGTTTAATGCTCGTAGAATATGCACCAATTAAGAAAGCCACGAAGGCCCATGAGGCCAAAAGTTGTGTGAAATTCAAAGATAACGTGGAAAGAAGCCTTTGTGTAAGCGAGGCAATAGGTGCAACTAAAAATAACAGAAGACCCACTATACCATAGAACCCAAGCTTTACCTACAATGCCTCCTAAAGTAAACATACTTCGAGTAAATAATATTTATCTCTTCAAAATGTACCAAACACCTTTATCCAATCGAGAGTAAATGAAAGTTAACTTAGACCGCAACACAAATTTGATAGCCCTCTTGGGAAGAAGGGGTCATCTCAACTAAATACAATTGTGTGTTTGTGTTGTTTTCTTGGAAATGTGGATGCCATGAATCATCACACAAACCAATGTCCAAAGAACATACCAGTATCACAATACACCTTACCAAATATACAACACATCTTTGAAATACATGATAGACCACTCCAAGTCAAAAGAAAGAAAATAATGTGCATACACATCCAGAACTAGGGCTAAACCGTCTATATACCCATTCCATTCATGTAGTTAATTTCACACAATTTGCTCAATCCTATATTGACATAATTCATAAAGGAGTATGCTCAAGAGATGAAATGGAGAAGACGATACCATGCCCATCGATTGTATACTCATGCACATTGATGTGGTCATGCCACTTGTCTCGTCGATTTATAGATCTCATTAACAGATTGGTTACTAGATATAATACTTAGGGGAGATTGAAATTAGCCTCCCTCCCCCATTTTCCCAAAGCTTTCCTAATGGTAAGTTAGATGTCTTACTGGCCATAGCGTCAACCCTTGAGTTGAGGGTTCTCAAGATGTTATAGAACTTGACACTCTCCATGCCATCCACCATATTTTGAATTCGCCAAAGCAGTCAATTCATTTATGTTTCCTTTGGGAGAGTTTTGCGGGCTATATGACATATGACTATCAATGTGTCAACTACCATATTCATGCTTTTAATGCCTTTCCTCTTCATAATCAGAATTCCTCGCCAAAAAGTCAGAGATTTGTTTCACCTATTCCCCATGTATATGATGTTTCTTGATCTCCCATGGGGTTGAGGATGACCCCCCCACGCATGCCGCCCCTAATCTCATTCATATTTTCGAATGGGTTCATGTAAATAAAAGGTAGAAGATAATCAAATTGTAGACATCGTTGTGGAAGATTTCAAAATCCTTCACCCATGAGACATCGATGGAGGTGTGTAGGAGGCGATGTTGAAGGACCCTAATGTTCTACATTTGATGTGGTATATGGCCATCAAGATCTCCACACACATAAAACACAAAAAAGAACAAAGTATAATTAGTTTGTTATTGAGTCAACATGAAATCATGAGATAGTTAGGTAAATTGTGGTTGTTATGGTTAATGTACCAATAATGTCAAGAAGATAACATCCACAGGATATATTTTTGATCGATCCATAGAGTCCCTCTCTCTCTCTATGAGGGTGAGGACATTGATCCTTCACCATATGAAATTGATTAGTTGAATATTTCCCAATGTGTCTTTGAAGAATTAAGTAAAATTAAAAAATTACACAATAACAAGATTGCCATAAACATCCCAATTTACACAATAACAAGACAGCCATAAACATCCCAAGAATTCCGTAGAATTGCAATGCATGCGACATTGTTGGAGAGAAATGTAACATATTTAGGTACATGGAAAGGATCTAAAGTTCTCAATGTAGTTTGTGAGAAAATTATATACCGCGAATGACTAATTACTTTTATCCACCTTGGGAATAAGATTAGTTATTATGTTGCATCTAAAATCATTGAGAAAATTATATACCACGAATGACTAATTACTTTTATCCACCTTGGGAATAAGATTAGTTATTAGATGACAGTAATTTGTCACGGTCACCGCAGGTCATCCAGAGAGCAGCGCAGCCCAGCGCAGGTCAGGAGCAGAGGCCATTTGCCCACGCAACGGTCAATCGAGCAGAGCATAGGGTTGCAGTGTATTCAATGATGGGCGATCTCTGAAGGCGACTATGGAGAGCTCATGATGGGCGATCTCTGAAGGTGATTATGGATTATGGAGGGCATGCGTTCTCTACATGCGTTTTCTGAAGGCGATCTCTGCAAACTATCTCCGCATGCGATCTCTTGCGATCTGATCTGTGTGCTTCTGGGAGTTCTACTGAAGGCGGTCTCTTTCTGAATTTAAGGCAGTCTCTTGCGATCTCTGCATGCAGACCCTGAATGGTTAGCGATCTGATCTGAAGGTGGTCGATCTTGCCGCATGATCTAACTCTGCATGCGATCTTTGAAGGCGATCTCTGCAACAATAATGCGATCTCTGGCGATCTGATCTGAGAGCTTCTGGTTCTGGATCGTTTGCAGGGGCGCGGAGCCGAAGGGTTTGTATGAGATGGGAGAAAATCCATTGGAAGCTTTCAAAGCTTTAATCCGTTCGGCAGGACCTAAAGCCAAGCCTTCTCTCTCGTCTAAGTTTGTTAAGAAGATGGAGGAGATTCCTTCTCTGGAGCTATCTCCAGAGGAGCCTTGCAATCTTGCTCTCCACCTAGCAGAAAATGCCCTCATTGGAAAGTTTACAGGGCTATGGCCTAGCCCCAAATCGGTGGAGGCATGGATGGAAGACCATTGGAAGCCGTTGATGCATGGAATCGTTTCTCTGCATGCAGTAGGCAGGGGTTTTTTTGCCTTCAGCTTCTCGATGAAAGAGGACCGGGATCTAGTTTTCAGATCTGGACCCTATTTCATGGGGTCAAGGGGGCTGTTCTTAGCCCCCTGGACTCTTGATTTCAATCCTGGAGCTGAGATCACCGCAGCCCCTGTTTGGGTTAGGCTGCCTCATCTTCCCTTACATCTCTGGGGGAAAGGATCTCTGGAGGACATTGGAGATAAGCTTGGGCGGTTCCTGGATAGCGCGGAGCCGAAAGGGGACCAATTTACCTGCGCTCGTATATGTGTTGAGGTTAACCTCGAGAAAGGACTTCCGGAAGCCATTCAGCTCTCCCTGGGAGAATGGTGCCATATCCAAGAGCTGGATTACGAGCAGATACCATTTAAGTGCCTCCAGTGCCATGCTTACGGTCATTTCGCAAAAAGCTGCCCCAAAGCCTCTGAGGATGCAGGTCCAGCCAAAGAAGGTGATTTTCAGCCAGTAACTAACCGGCGAAGGCAGCCAAGGCGAAAGGAACCAGCCCAGGCTCCGAAGGCCACTCATCCAGTAGAGGCAACTCTAGAAAATAAAAACAGCTTTGATGCGCTGAAGGAAGTTGAAGTCCTAGATCCAGAAGCAATAGCAATTAAGGAAGATCCTCCGGTAGATGAAAGCCTCCAGGATCCCGCCCCCCCAGAATCAGTAGTAGCGAGGGAAATTCAGGCTTCAGATCCTGAACCCTCTGCCCCTGCAGGTCTGGTTGTTTCAGTCCCCTCTAGTAGCTCTGTGGAAACTTCTGAACCTGAAGACATTTCAGTCCCGTCTCCACCCCTTACCCGAGGGCGAAAGTCCAATAAAGCGCGTAGAGAAAAGGAGGCGGCCTCCAGCATTTCTTTAGGTTCTCAGAAAAAGCTGGACCCTTTCTTTAAGGGGCAAATTTCATCCCACTCGGTTTAATGCTTTGCTTCTGTCTTCTACTTTGCTCACAGTTTGTGAGAATTTACTCATGTAAGCATTTTTTGTCATTTTCTCGAGTTAGCTCTAGACGCGGAAGGGATTTGTCTCCCAAGACTTTCACAAGAAGGTTGGCAGCATTGTTAGAAGTCACCAACTTTCTTCAGATTTGTAACTTTCTGATTCTGGCTTGCCAGAATGCCGATTAATGCAACATAACCGTTCCTGTTAAAAAAAAAAGATTAGTTATTATATTGCATCTAAAATTAGATCTAATAACTCGAAGTGAGCTTTTGGTAAGATGTAGGAAATTTGCTTTCTAAAACCCCATGTGTTAAAAGTTGAGCACATAATCTATGATAACTGCAATGGGCGTATGGACCTTGAGAAACTTCGATGACCGTTAATAAATGCTTATCTTCAATCGCTTTTCAAATCACACCGTAAATGTTGCACTCAATGGTGAGTAAAAACCTTTAAGTGTCCAATAAAACATATTATGGATTTACAATTGTTTTTTGTTTGCTTTAAATAGTGGCGATAAATTTTTGGTTTTTTAGTCCTGCCGTAAAGAGACTTTTTCAATTAATTTTATACTAGCAATTGTACCTAGGGGTGCAATAAAAAAACGCCGTGTTGCAAGCTAAGCAAGGAGATGTAGATATAGACAACAAGACATTATATTCTTCACATAATTGGCCATTACATTATTGGCTTTTCGAAAGTAATCATGAAAAGTATTCTTCTCTCGTCCAAATGAGAATGGATTGTTAGTTTCTGTAGTTCTTATGTTACAATCAAGTAACATTGCATAAATTTATGGATGTATCTACTATCTTGTTGCTTATACAAATGATTGTCAAATTCCAATTTATTAATAAAATCTTTCTAGGCATACTTACATCCTTGTCTTGACACTAGACATACTTAAAGCTGCTTGCAGTCAAAGGTGAAGTAAGTGATTTTCCGTTATAATTGAACATGCAGTCTATAGTTATGATGAAAAAGAAGGCTTGTGTTTGTCCACCTATCAGGTGTAACCATGGAAACCTTTGATGCTAAGACCATAATCTAAAGGCTCATGGAAAGTGAGAGGCATCGATCATTTCACATGGGCATATTTGTTAGATGCTCACTACTCCTCACTCCACAACCCACTCCTCTCCGGCGTCAAAATATGCAATTAGTCAAATTTGCAGTGTTTTAGAGTGTGAGCATAATTTGTCTGTCGTTGAACGCATTCACATGGAGAAGAGAAACTACTTGGAATAACAATGGTTGAATGATCTTGTCTTCATGCATCGCAACCTTCCACTTATGCACAACCAGTTGTTGAACAAAATCCTTGATGCATATCCCATTGTCTAGATGCAATTGATCCCTTCTTGGAGTTCATAGTGGAAATTTTTCCATAGAATTTGATGATGATTATTTTTGGGGGATGGGTGTGAAGGATGATCCAATAGTATCACGAAGCACCAACGCTCATTTCTCTACAAGATATGAGCACAGGGTATATAAGAGTGAGGAATCTCATGCCTTCCCAACGCCTTGGTGTTTTGAAATTGTGTGCGTGTGTGTATGTTGAAGTGTCTTGATTTTATGGTCTACATGTCTAGTGTTGAGCATTTGTATCCCTATGTAAGGGGACAATGTAACATATTAGATTTGATGTATTCATTATTACATGTTGAATATTATGTCGAGTCTCCTTTTCTTTTCAACCATTTTGCAGAAGTGTATCTACAAACTTTATAGGGTATGAGATTCAAGCACAATGATGGTATCTAAGAAGCTAGAGCTAGACACTACGACATATGAGAGTCATATTGGGTTTTACAAGTTATTATATGCACATTAACACGTGGATCCAAAAATTGAGGGACATAACAAATAAGTGTGTGAAGCAAAATATCACACATGTAACAAAACAAATGAGTAATACGTGCAACACAAGCACCCAACGACAAAATTTATAAAGGAGTCAGGCCACGATATATTTATTTAATATTTAAAAAATGTTTAATATATTCATCATCATGGTTGAAATGCAAAATGATGGGGAAACATGCTCATATCTATCATTAAGAATGTCAGCCTTGCTGATTTGTTGAGTGTGCATTTGAAACATATAAGTTCAACAAAGACAATAACACAAGAATGTGTTATTAAATGCTAGTCTAGGAAACAACATCATTGTGTGGGTAGTAGTGACAACATTAAACAAATATTAGGCATAAACAAGGCATATTGATTTGCACTTGCTTTTGTGATAGGTCTTTAAAATGAAGAATGGTTTTTCCTACCGTATGTGATATCTTGAATGAGTGAAAGATGTCCCCTGGTATTAGTATGTCCCGTGGATGTAATAGAGTGAATGATGGTACGATGCCTAGTGATTTAGCTAGCGATGATGATAGCTTCCGACGGTCCTACTACTAAGAGAGAAAATCAAACTAATCTGCAGCACCTATAGAGGAGTGATTGATGAGTAAATATCAAAATGTAATTATTCGTGATTGAAGGAGTCAATATCGTATGTTAAGATCAGTTAATGAATGAGATATAAGTTCCCACCTAATGAGTGAGAGGATCGCAACCGAGTACAGAAGTCGCTTAGATCCAAGGGAGATCAAGTGATCTGTAAATGGGGAGGGACGATACAAAGCACGTAGGTACAAGTAGCGTCTCGGTCGAGATGTATTGGATGAAGGAAAGCAAGAATGGATCTTATCTCACTGTATACTCAAATGCACGAATGCGCAACGATTGCACCCTTGCCAGCTCCCTGAACTGAATGAAGCAAAAAGATCGGAGTATACCAAGTGATGTTCGCTCTCTGTAATGTCATCGCTCTAAAGTCACTGATCAATTGCTACGTCATTGTTACGTCGCTTACCTACTTAGTGCATGTAACTACCTTATTGTTCTAACCGCATCTCTCTACGTTATAAAACCTACGTGTATGCATTTCGATCTCTGCTCACACCCACGTGGTTCAACTGAAACTATCCAGCTAATTCAACTGGTGGGACAAGAACAACTGTTGGGGGCACAACGTGAGCTCTCGGTGAATTGCTCAAGTGGGTTGTTTGGCGTAATAAAGACTTTTATTTCATCTCCTTCCTGTACTTCTTGAGAGTTGTTTGGAAAGACTTTTCTTTGCTCGCTCCTTGACAAGAACAATTGTTGGGGGCGCTGAAGCTCCTTTTAAACCCAACTTGATGGGTTATTGTTTGGAACCTGAAGTGAGATATATCTTGGGTTCGGCCTGTTCGGAGCTCAGGTGTTTAAATTTATCCCTTAACTCCACTTCTAAATTGGTCTTCTCAGGTGCTTGCTCTCAATAAGTCACAGGGTGCAGACAACAGTACAGATTCTGGAAGCTCTTTATCACCAGGTTGTGCAAAGTCCACAGACATGCTAGACACAATTACAAGTTTGGATTCTGATTTTGAGGGTTCAAGGTCACAGAAGAACGGCCCTTTCTACCATAGGAGGTCATTTTAGGTCCTAGGCTGGAGTTCCAAAATGGATGACGATTCTGCCAATAGGCAGCCAAACTTGCAAAGGAATTGCAGTGTTTCTGATCACATGCTAATGGGTAGATCTATTGGAAGGACAGATTCTGATAATACTATGAAATCTTTACACTCAGATGATGAATATACATGTGGAGAAGATTCATCTTCTGCTTCTACTGTGTTTTTCCCTCCAGTGCCAGATAGCCCTTCAGTTGAGGATAGATTTGGTTTTGGTCAGATGAATTATTTATGCCTGCCAGCAAGCAAATGGTTGGTATATTCCTGTCAGTTTGGATGAGAAGCGGTTTGATGCATCATGTACGCAATCTCAAAGTGTCATGTGGTTTTATATGCGAGCTTGTGTTTATTGGCGATTTTCCTGTTTTTAAAGCGGTTTTGTCTCATTGCTTCTGTGCAGGTTGATCAAATTGGCCGACAGAGTCAGGCTTTTGTTGCAGCTTTTTGCAGAAACTTAGAGGTAAGCGGTATTTGAGTAATGAAAATAAAAAATGGTTTTAAAGTAAGCAGCCTTTGAAGGAAAATAAGATTTTTCCTTTGAAGAAACTGACCTTCTAATCTTAAAGGAATATAAGCTTTTTCTTTGAAAAAAATGGCCTCTGAGATATGAAGTTGAAAAAGCTTTTGTCTGTCGAGAAAATGATCATTTTGTCTTTGAAGGGAGTTTTATGGGGCCGAGAAATTCTGCGCACTGTGCACCGGCGAGAGAGGCACAGGTCACTCCGGCAAGCCCCTGCATTACAAGGGCTCGTCATTCCACCGCGTGATAGCGGGCTTCATGTGCCAGGGCGGTGATTTCACGCGAGGTAACGGTACCGGCGGAGAGTCTATATACGGTGAGAAGTTTGCGGATGAGAACCTTGCAAAGAAGCACACGGGGTCTGGCATCCTCTCCATGGCCAACGCCGGCCCTAACACCAATGGCTCCCAGTTCTTCGTCTGCATTGCGCAGACCTCCTGGCTGGATGGCAAGCACGTCGTCTTCGGTCAAGTCGTCGAGGGCTTGGATGTCGTGAGCGAGATCGAGAAAGTCAGCTCCGGATCTGGTAGAACTTCAAAGCCTGTTAACATTGCCAATTGTGGTCAGCTCGCTTGAATTTTATTTTATTACCCTTCTGCATAATTTCCTAGGGTTTCGAGGGTTTTGGATCTTTAGGAGTTGAGATAAATGCTACGGCGGTATTCTAGTGCAGAGATTGATGTGCATTGATGTGCATTCAAGGGGCAGGTGCCACTTTAAATGGCCATCCTTTCAATTGACAGAGAAATGTCAGGCAGCATATCAGGATCAAAGCATCAACGTAGCAGATTTCCCCAATCGTCAGACGAAATCATCCTACGGATGAAAATGAAAAAAAACATTAATTGGGGGGAGTCGACTCCCATTTGTTAAACGCCTTACGACGTAACAAGTATATTTAATATTTCAACCATTTTAAAGTGTAACTAAAGTTTTGTTCTATTTTTTAAATTGTTTATTTAATTTAATTTCCACATAAATTTATTTGAACTTTGATTAGTGTTATACCATAAAAATTAAGAATAAGCAAATTCACAAAAATTAAAAAAACAGTTTCTATTATTAATGCAAGGAAACATAGATATATGTGAAGATGAAAGCTTTCGAGCTTTTTTTTATTTCATTCTTATTGTTTACTTATTGTCTCTAAATATCAGTTGCCAATTTTTGCTTTTTTCTCTTCCATGGAAACATTGAAATTATTTTCTATTGATTTTATTGCATAAATTTTATGAAAGTACATTTAATATCTTAACATTTCTTTTTTTAACAAGAGCGGTTATGTTATATTGAAGAACTCAACAAAGAAAGTGCTGAACAATGAAATGCATTACAACAAACAACCAAATCTCAGCTTCTTCCAATCAATTAGCCTACAACGAAACTAGGGAGGTATATCAATACTTACAACCGAGTTAACAATAAGCTCATTAAGGCCAACAGCTATAGATTTGTTGGTTTCCAAATCTGCTAGAACATTAAGGCTCCTAAGAATATGGAAAAATTTAACCTTCCTGAACGTATTGGACTTGGATCTAATTCTCTTAATCAGTCTTACAGTTTGCTCATTCTTGCCCCTACTTCCCCCATTCAACGCCTGAATAATTAACCTGGAATCACCAAAAACCATAACTTCGTCCACTCCTTTTTCCTTTAGCTGTTTGAGACCTTGCCATAGCCCATATGCCTCGGCCATATTATTGGAATCATATCCAATGTTCCAGTAGTATTCTGACTCAACTTTCCCTCCAGGATCAATGATAACTCCTCCTCCTCCTGCTCTTCCAGGATTCCCTTTGAAGGCCCCGTCGAAGAATAGTTTAAAATCTTCCTTTCTCTTAGCCAGTTCTCAAACAACGACTTATCCATCCTGACCTCCCATTTCTCCAACTTTCTAACAGCCATATTATTTACAGCCTTGATATTAAGACTTTGCATCCAGTTTTTTTCATTGTCAGACAGGTTTTCTTTATTGTTTGGGATCTTTGAAATGCTAACAACCTCCTCGAACAAAGCATTTATTTTGATAGCAGTCTTCCATGCTGGCTTATTTTTGTCCTGAAAGATTCTATGATTTCTTTCATTCCAAAGGCACCAGCAGATTATTTTGGGAAGTTTCATCCAACAGGCCCTCAAACCTTTTTTATTAGTCAGCTCTCCCTAATATAATGTATCCCAGCTGAGAAAAAAGACCTGAATTTTTCGGCAAATGCATTATGTCTCCCCAACGCTTCATCACATCCTTCCAGACTGAGATGGCATATGGACATTTAAAAAAAAGGTGACTGATATTCTCGGAAGCATCGGCACATAGGGAGCAACGAAATGGCCCAGCGAACCCCCTTTTCTCCAAATTCTCCCTAGTAAGAACTCTCTCATGCATCAACATCCAGGTGAACAGCTCAATCTTCGGCAACATGCTGCATTTCCACAGATAGTTCCACATCTCTGGATTGACCGACACATTATAATTAGCTGCAAATCGCTAGTATCCTTCAGACATTGTGTAATTGTTGGATCCCCATCCATGCCTATCCTTCCTGAGTTTAGCGAATGGAGCTAGCCCAGCTAGATGGTTTAATAACAATTTTTTGTCTTCCTCTAACTCTTCAGGGCACACCGGTAGAGCCCATCCAACCCATCGATTTGGCTCATCGATCTCCTAATTAGAGATGTCCCAGATTGTATTAAAGCCCAATGATTCCATCCATTGTTGAAGACGTGGCAGATGCGGAGGAGTTTTGCTAAGTATCACGTTGTGCCACATATTGACTGATTTCCCATTTCCCGGTGTCCAATGCAGCTCCTCTTTGGAGTGAGGCAACGCTTTGTTACAGATTTTATAAATTGGAGATCCATTGTTTATGGTACGATCCCCATCAAGGCATCTAAGCCTCTGTCCTGGGAAATATTTACATCTCGGCACATGAATGCACTAGGACGGTTTGGAGTCGAGCATGCTCCAGAGCAACTTGGATCCCATGGCTAAATTTTGGATTCTTAAATCTCTGATTTGAAGGCCACCCTCTGATCTAGGCAATTTGACAGTTTTCTAATTAACTAGAGCAAATTTTTTGCCCACCCCATTATCCCCACCCTGCCAAAGAAAGGATCTCACCAGACCTTCAATCTGTGTTATAATTTTGACCGGAGCAAGAAGAACTGAGCATTGATAAAGCAAGTAGCTGTTTAAAACCGCTTTGATTAAAACTACCTTCCTAGCCAGATTTAACCAGGCTGTCCCCCATCCCGTGATTTTCCTTTTGATTTTTTCCACTATTGGGTTCCAGGCTGAACTCTTGGGCTTGGATTTGAAAATAGGGACCCCTAGATAGTTGAATGACTCCCAGGAGACAGCTCCATCCATATTAAGAACCCGGGTGATATCTAGTATTCCCCTGGGATTTATATTCCAACCATAGATCTGACTCTTCCTTAAATTGATTTTGCTACCGGAGGCTTGACAGTAACGATTCATTTCGCTCTTGAATCGACGGGCTATTATCTAACTGGCTCCTCCAAGCAAGATAGTATCATTTGCGAATTGCGCATGATTGATATCTTTTGAGCCTCTAGCCATCCTGATGCCAGGTAGATCCTGATCTTGCTTGGCATATTCCAGCTGAAAGCTTAGAACAGAAGCCTGAATGGCATAAAGCAGGGGGGAGAGCGGGCATCCTTGCCTCAGACCTCTCGTAGCTTGAAAGAAGGGGGCAGCTCTTCCGTTGGCTAGCGGGGCTATCCATGGCTTGCTGATACAAGCCTTGACCCAGTTGATAAATTCTGAGGTGAATCCATATCTCCGCATTACCTGAAATAGAAATGAATGGCTGACTCTATCGAAGGCATTTGCTAAATCAAGTTTCACCACCATTCCTTTGTCTCCATTCTTCAGACTAGTATGAATAGCCTCTTGGACTAAAATGATATTATCCCAGATCTTTCTTCCTTTAACGAATCCACCTTGGTTCTCCGGAACAAAGTAAGGCAAGATATGTTTTAATCTGCCAGCCATAGTCTTAGTAATTATTTTGTATCCTATGTTGCACAAGGATATTGGTCGGAACCTGTCAAATGACTTAGCATCCTTCTCTTTGGGGATGAGAGCCAGGAAGGCAGAATTAGTACTGCCTCCAATTTTACTACACCTCTGAGACTTGCTGATCATTTTAAATAAGTCATTTTTTACAATGTCCCAGCAAATTTTTATGAAATTGGCATTGTACCCGTCTGGACCCGGAGCTCTATCATCCTCCATACCATTGACGACCTTCTTGATTTCATCCAAAGTGATAATTTGTATCAGAATATCATTATCTTTGTTCTTCACTGCTCTAGGAACAAGACTCAGTAGCTCGGCGTCTTCAGAAATAGGCTGGGCCATGAACAGTTCGTTGAAGTGCTTAGTCGCTTCAGATTTTATGTCCTCGAAATTGGTGATCAACCTGTCATGAGTCTGGATCTCGAGCACACATTTAAAGTTCTTTCTAGCCTCAGCTTGCTTGTGGAAGTAGCTAGTGTTCCTGTCGTCATCATTCAGCCATTTGCACCTTGATTTTTGCCTCCACGATTCAGACTCCTATCTGCATGCAGCGTGAAGTTCCGAGTGCAGCTTGATCTCCGTTTGGATATCTTTGTGGTCCACGTTTCCATCCTCTATTTTGGATTGGTGGATCTCCAGCGCAAGGGCTGCGTGGGATTTAGCTTGGTTTGGTGGGGGAATCGATTTAGCCCAAGTCTTTAGAGTTTTCTTAAGCCATCTTCGTTTCTCCTCCCATACATAGAAGGGAGACCCTGTGACCGGTGGAGACCAAGACTCAGAAACAATTCTTAGAAACTCAAGTCGTTTGGCCCACATAGGATTGAATCTGAACGCTATAGGGCCCAAGTTCTTATCGTTCACCATCTCGAGAAGAATAGGCTTGTGGTCCAATCCTCCAAACGGTAAGATTTTAGAGGACAAATTCAGTCCAAGCAGGAGGAAAGTGTCGTGGATCAAGAAATGATCAAGTCTAGCAGCAATATGCCCGAGCCCGATCCTCTTATTATTCCATGTATATTTTCCAAAAGATGGCTTTACATCCATGAGGTTCCAATCCAAAATGATGTCATCCACAATTTCTCTGATGGGGTCTCTGACCAGGGAGCCCCCTGTTTTTTCATCTTGACTGAGGATGACGTTTAGATCCCCGACAAGGATTACATTTCCTTGCAGATTACTCCTTTCCTCACGAAGGAGATTCCAACAGTTTTTTTTTTCAGCATACAAATTAGGTGCATAAATATTGAAAATTCTTACCAGGATGTTAGTGTCTTTTTGCCTCGGCAGGGTGAGGATCCAGAAAGTGTTGTACTTGATGTCAATAGCCTCAAACTTCTTGTCATCCCACAGGGTGCCAATGCCTCCGGATGCGCCCCTTGAACTAATTGCAGCTTTGCCTCTTTTTTTCCAAAATTTCAGACTTACTTGGAGAAATACGTCTTCCTCCATTTTGGTCTCCTGGATCAGAAATATGTCTGGTTGATGAATAGATATTAAATCTATCATAGCTTCTTCCTTGGATTTGCTACCGAGACCTCTGCAGTTCCAGGAGAGGACCTTCATTACTTACTTTTGGTGGTCGTAGGCATCCCTTTCTGGGCATGCCCCTGCTGGCGGGTATTTCTTGTGTTTTTCAGCAGCTTTTCCAGAGTTAGCTAGGAACCTTGCAACTTATCCTTGTAGGTACTATCTTAACATTTATTAAGTGTAACAAAAGTTTTAGTTTATTTATTTATTTTATTTATCTTAATTTCTATAAAAAATTCTTTAAAACTTGATTGGTCCCATACCATGAAAATTGGAATTTAAAACATTGAACAAAAATTAAAATAAAAAAAATGTTTATTATCATTCATAAATGGAAACTTGAAAATAAAAAAGAAAGTTGAATAGGTTTTGCTTTTTACTCATTTCTTCATGCATGGAAACTTGACTCTAATGAAGAATGGAAAAAAAAAAATTGAATAGTTTTATGCTTTTTACTGATTTCTTCATGCATGGAAACTTGACTTTAATGAAGAAAGTATTTATTTTAGTATGGATGATGCCTTCATTCATTTTTGTCTCTGCCTTTGCATTTTCATCTTCCATGATTCACTTGTGGGCAATGCATCTTGGATGATTTGCTTGTAGGCACCGACACCAACAAGTACATCACCATGCTTATGAGGGCCGACATTTGGTACAAAGGCATTGAGTATGCCAATGGTTTTTCCCTTGCAGGTTTTACAATGGTAGAATTGTTCCAAATTACCTCTATATGGACCATATATTCCTTCCATTCTTTCAAGTTTCTTCAATTATTAAAGTCATCTCTTTATTAAATTGAATAATTGTGTTTTCATATTGGTTGCAGCCCAAAGCACGAGGACATCTCCAATTCCATATTTAGATCCATAATCTAATGAGACCAACTCATGATTAACCGTCTCAATGATGAGTGGTCATTTTAAGAAGGGCCTCAACTCTCTTTGTAAATACCAACAAACAATTATAGAATTTACACCAGAGATAGGCATAAGCTGCCCTTAATCTTTTCAACCTCGCCCTAAATGTTCCAAGAATCAACTTGGAATGCTTTTATCAATTTCCAGTGAGTGATTCGAAATGAGAGATCGCTAAAAGTTTTTAAAAAATTTCCATAAGATAAATCTTATGAAATGACTTCTTTTTATGGTTCATCTCTTTATATTTTGTTAAAATCAATAAATCTTTGTTGAAATGCATTTTTATTATTCAAAGAAATAAATTCAACTTCTTTTAATATCTTGAATCCATTTTGAATATCCTAAATTCAAAATTATACAATTATAAAAATGTATATCTACAATTTTAACAATATTTTAATTAAAATATATATAATTCTAATAATGTATATCTACAATTCTAATAATTTAGTTTTGTATTTTTTTGTGGTTTTTTATTTGAGAATGAAAATCATGTTCTATTTATTTTACGAACCTGATTTAGATTTTACTGTGCAGGATATGTATTCCACATGTAACATGTACATAACAATAACAATATACGGGTGAAGGTGGCTACATTAATAGACGACGAAGGTAAGTAAGATAGATAGGTAAGGATTTTTGAAATGATAATGAAAGAAGGGACATGTTTCAAAGGGTAGGTGGTCAAAGTTTATCCAAAACCAATGAGATTGCGATGACGAGTTTTGGTGATGAAGATTTGGAAGGTTGTCGCTCTCTATCTGTTATGAGATTTCTTGCATTCCCTGAAGATGGGTGGAGTGTCCACTCGAAACATCAAACTCTTAAATTTGTACATAGGTAACTCCCAAGATTTGGAGGGTTATCACTCCCTTCAAAAAATGCCTTCAATATAATTAATAATATATTGTGTTAATTATTTGATAAATGCATTGACATCAAAATTTATTCTCAAGAGACACAATGTAAACTCATCATTGGTAGGGTGTAATCTCATGCATCTAACCTTTATTTGTAGTTTATTTTTGTATATCATATTTTTTTCCTTAAAAAAACACAACTTTGGTAGTCATTTACTTGATTATGGCACAACAAAAGTGAGTGTAGCAACATGGGGATGTGGGCTTTGCATAGGTTAAGTAACTATGATCAATCTATAGTTATATAATTGAGGTTTTGTATTGGAAGTAGTCTACTTGTTAGACATTTTGGACTTTTCGGTGATTTTTTTTTCCAAAATCTAAATTTTGAAGTGTTCAAATCACAATTTTGAATGCATAAATGGATTCAACATCCTCAAATACGGTAAGAACACCCATATTATGCAAGTTTAACAACTATCATATGCTTTTGCAAGAATTTATCTAAATTTTTTGCTGTATTATGTAAAAAACAAACCAAAAAAAGAGCTCAAAAAGCGTTTAACATTTAGACTCCCGCTTTGTATTGTGCTCATTATGATAATGTTACATATTAATTTGTTGTACCGAAACATTTATCACTTACCATATCTCATTAGAGATACCATATTTATGGTTTCATTTTTTGAAATATTTATTCTTGAATTTTTAAAATGAAATTATTTTAAAAAAATTGAAAGGAAGTTTAATTTTATTAGATTTATAATATTAACAATAAATTAATTATGACATTGTTGGTTGAACTATAGTTTAGTGATATGTCGATAGAATTTTACAATAATAAATTTTATATGAATTTTTTAAATAAACTATGGCGATAGAATTTTATAATCATAAAATTTTATGTATTTTCTTAATTTTTATTTAAAAATATTTGAAGTGACATGTTATAGAAGATTGACCCTACTCTAACTAAAAAATATCATAAAATGACAAATATAATGTTAACAATTGTTACATGTACCATGATTTTCTTAGGTACAACTTAGTTGCTCACCAAACCCGGAGAGGGGAGAGAGAAAAACTTCTCGAGATAAGAGACAAAAGTCCAATTTTATTGTAACTTATTTGTTGAGCATCTTGGTTGTAGGCCCCCCTAACTTATTTGTTGAGCATCTTGTCTGTAGGCCCCTTTCAAATTTGAAGGGAATAATGAAAACACATTAATTACTTTATATAGATGTCACAAAGTAAATAATAATAATTTTTATCATTTTAATTGTAAAGGACCCACCACTAATAAAACTTATTTGGAAAACTAACCTTTCTATCTCTTAGACATTTAAACACTTCTTTCTCATTTCATGTGAATGAATGAATTTATTTGTGAATAATAATTCATGTATCATAATTATGTTTTTGGGGTTTAATTAGTTAGTTAAGTGGAGGTGTTGATATTTTTTTCACGGAAGTTCAATTCTCTCAAAGTGTAATAACATGTTTAACCATTCATTAAAAGTGTAATGACATGTTTAACTTTAGTATAATGACATATTTAACCTTTTATTAAGGTGTAATGACACGTTTAATCAAGAGGTTGATTAATCAACGTTTTAAAACTTAAATTAAAAAACAACTTATAAGTTTTCATATTGGTCTAGGAACTCAATGCACATATAAGCAAACTTAGATTGAAAATGGATTGCATCTAAAACATTAAGTAGAGGTTAATCACCTAGAGACACATACCCATGATCATCACCAAGGTTCAAGTAGACTAATCCAATCATTGCTTTCAAGTATTTCCTCCAATGAGAATGAGATAACATAAGGATAAGAATAAATATTGTTGATTTTACATTGAAGTAACACCTAAATAAAATAAATAATAATTAATAATAATAAATAATTATTAAACATAAGAACCAAGAGTTGTGACTCTTCAAATAAGTATGTCTAAGCTATATTAAAAGCAGGTTTATTATTGTATTTTATCATCCATTCAATTATTATATATTTATATGTTATTATTCTAAAGATGAACATCTTCCCCCTTAGTATCCGGATACGGATTCTCCATTACATTTGGATACGGTGGATGATAAAATACAATGATAAGCCTGCTTTAAATATAGCTTAGGCATACCTATTTGAAAAGTCACAACTCTTGGGTCTTATGTTTAGTAATTATATATTATTATTAATTATTAATTATTATTTTATTCATAACATTTTAAGTAATAGTGCCAACAACTTAATGCCTTTGTACCACAACTTATCAACAAATGTATATAAACATGGTTCACATGCAGTAAGCTAATTACACTCATATGTGTTTATTATATCGATAGACGTTTTTAATTTAGAATTTGGAGTAGACTACGATCTATGCTTTTCTAGGATTGCATGAGGATGATATAAGTGTACTATCTAGATTGATTATATGACAATCATTCGAAATTCAAAATAAACAATTATAAAAATATATATATATATAAAATACGCAAGAATGCTTTTCTTAGATTGCAGGAGGATGATCCAAGTTTATTGTCCTGATTGATTTTATGGACATCGTTCCAAATTCGAAATAAACAATTAAAAAAATATAAAATAAATGGTACTTGATGCGTAGATAACTGGTGGATGCTGCATAGATAACTAGTAGTTGATGCATGGAAAATGAGCACTTCGTGGTAAAAGGGCTAATGATAACACAAAGCTAAATGATAAACAACGAGTAATTAAAACTACTCATAAAAAAACAAATAACATATAACTTATTCTTTTTTTCCAACGAAAAAAGTAGTTCCTTGATATTCTATTGAATCAAAGGTAACGGGTTACATCTTCATGAAAAGTAGCATTTCCAACAAGCAAACTAGGCAACTCATACAAAGTATAAGTGCTCTCTCTATGACCAGCAGCTATCAAGACATGGGCAATTCTCTCAATGTTCAACCACTATCAATATGTCATCACACTGACTAAAAATGTCTCTTAAGGAAAATAATGAGAGCCCATAGACATTATTCAAGGCATAGCTAGGGGCAACTCCAAAAAGTCAAAACAGAGTTCAACAATCTGAAACCCCCAGAAAAGTATGCCATACTTATAATGTATTAGTAGACCAAAACACAGAGCAAAGCTCTAAAAAAGCTGTAGTGAAATATCCCCATAAACTTCCTCATCACTGAATTCAGTGAGGTAAAGATGCCATGAGGCCAAATGGAGCCCTTCCTTGGATAATGTATCAACCCTCTCATTATGTTCCCTATAGACATGTTTAAAGTCCACAGATGTGAAAGAAGCAATGAGTCTTCTGTGTTGACACACCAAGCCTCTAGGCTTACAATTGAGAGATAGAGGATAATTCCTTTGCCCAATTTATCACAACTAACGAGTCTCCAAAAATATGTAAATTGGGCAGCCCAATTTCGTTGGAGATGTACAATAAAACCCAAAGAGCTAACAATTCAACTCGAGTATTTGTACGGCTACCACAACCCATTTTGATCGCAAGATAATGCTGCTCACTGATCCAGATATATACACCTGCTCTCCCAATAGACTTAGCTGCTGCTCCATCAAAGAAAGCCATGGGAAATAATTTCTTCGAAGGACCCCCAATGTTCCTGACTTTAATCCTTTTTATAATTGGCACCTGGTAAGCTGCAAAATCACACATGATAAAGTGGCAAAGTTTGGAAATATTGGGAGCTTTGTTTTAAAAAATGTGGTTGTTCCTAGTTTTCGACAAATTCCATATGAAGAAGATAGGAAGGTAAAGGAGATCACCATCCTTAGAGAGCCATCTAGTAAGGTTTTCCACCAGAGAGGTATCTATCCAGGTCAAATGTACATCAAATAATCTACTAAAGCTGTAAATGACCTCCTGAGCAAAGGTACAAACTACAAATAAATGATAGACTGATTCAACACTTGATTTACATAGGCTACATTTGTTAGGTCATAGCGACCCCTTCTTACACAGGTTGTCCCAGGTATTTATTTTCCCATTTAAAGCTAGCCAAAAGAAGCATTTAATTTTTTGAGGAATATTGAAATGCCAAACCTGTGTGAGAATGCCAACATTTGTTCGAGGCAAATTCTCATAAACTATGAGCTCATAGGCTTTCTTCGCAGTTACCATGCCCAATTTCTTATCATACATCCAGAGAAGTGAGTCTTCAGAGTTCCCAATCTTAATTCCACCATGAGTAAGGCCTCTTGTAAAAGTCGTCCATTGATTAGCCCATTCCCCCCCCAGCTCTAAGTCTAATGCCGAGTACCAATAGTTAAGACCAAGAGAATTTCCAAATAGATTCTGAGCCTAGCCAAGAAAGGAAATCCCATAGTCTAATAGATATTCCCTTAGTCCCCCAGAGAATATATACGAAGCATCTAGACCAGCAATGAGATCCACACCGGGCCAAATTAACTTATTCATGACACTTAACTTAAAACCTATAATATTCACCTACCACAAATTAAATAATAATAATAATAAAATATTATGCAATTGACAAACATTTCATGTATCTCCACACCTAAAGATTATGTAAATGAAAATTTTTATCCACATCATTAAAAATTTACATTTTACAACATTAAAATTTGCTACAGCATAAAATACTGTTTTAGATGGCTTGATGTTGTCCCATAAATGAGCGTCATACATACATCATACAAATTCGGAATAAAAGGGACACAAATTGAGGGTACATTTAAGTTAGGAAGGGAAAGCGAGAATCGAAAGCGGAGCATTGAACGCAAACAAATACTATATTTAAATCAAAAGTAGCCTTGATAACGTACCCACCCATGGGGAGTTAAAAAATGTTTGAAGGTATCTAAGGAGAGTAAAAAATGTTTAAATGACTAGTAAAAGTGTTAACACGACGAATCAGCCGATTCAGCCTAGATTGAGTAGAAAAGTGAAAAACATTTAATTCACGCAAAGGGGGTAAAATTAAGGTCAGCGGCAGCGAGTATAAGTGATGTCAGTGTAGACTTCGGTGATAGACACGTGTCATGTTTCCATTGGGCAGTATTTAGAAAATAAATTTAACAAGCTTTTCTGTGAAAGCCTGGCCGGTAGTTGTTTGGTGGAGGGAGGGAGGGGGTGGCCGAGGAGGAGGAGGACGACGACGGCCAGGCGACGGGCGACGGATTAATACACAAATCAAGTGAGTAATGGCTTCTGTATCCTTATAATTGTAGGGCAATTGGCTCCGTAATCAGGGCAGATTTTGATATTTGCTCAAAGTCTTCATTTATTTTGTTTTGGTTTCATTTCAAGGGCGGATCTTAGAACGTTTCAGAGTCTCAGTTACTGTTCCTGGGCCTGGGCCTGCAAGTTTCGCGGGGTTTTGAACTCCTGACTTTTGGGCTTGGCAACCCCATCGTCGATGGTTCGTCTCTGTGCCGATGCGCATTTGTTTTCCTTCTGATCAAAGCTGCGAACAGTAGTGATTATTATGGATTTCAGTAAATTATTTGCATGAAGGGTTAGCCTCGGGGTTTTTTTTTAATATTAATAAAGGGCACATGAGTTTCGGTTGTGAATCGAGGACAGTGGCGGAGATAACAGTTGGCTGGGGTTTGGTGATGGGAGACTGCGGCCATCTGATGAGGTAGAAGACGAGATTTTTGAGCACTTGATTTATTGGATTTTTATTTTTATTTTATTTGGGAGGTATTTTAGGGATGGAGAGGTTCAACAGCACCGCATTATTGGATATGCGGCAGCTGAATCGGACCAACGCTGCCTTGCAATTCAGTCCCCAGATGGCTATGAGCAATGATAGTTTCTTGATGCTCGATTCGAACCCCAGTCCATCGTCCTCGATGGATCTCGGTAGCTTGAACCCATCTCTGTCTTCGAATATAACGTCGGAGTTCTCGTCTCTTCTCGAGTCCACTTCGCAGAATTCGATGAATGTAGGCATGGCTTCTAGTGCCGCAATGCCTTCTCAGACACAGGCTGTTCAGCACAACGATATTCTGATGCCTTCCGACGAGTGGTCTGGGAACACCACGCCTAGTGCTCAAAGTTCTCGGCAGGTATTTCAGAGTTCTTCCCCTAGTCAGTGCCAGAGTTCTGTTAGCCAAGGACAGGTCTCGCAGGCGGGGAACGTGGAGAATAACAGAATGCAACAATATGGCTATGATAAGCACCTGTGGGGCGGTTCCCAAAATGCTCATGAAATATTTGGGATGCCGCAACAGACTAATCGAGACGGGATGCCGCAAGCAGGTGATAATCAATCGGCAATACGTGGGCACCAACAAGGCTTCCAAGCAGAAATGAGGAAGCCAAACTTTTCTAGCAAGCAATCTGGCCAGTTACTGCCAGGTGTTTCTCAGCAAGTTGGTTTTCAAAATCAGGCTCAAGCTACTAACGGACAGGCAGGTTACTTACAACAACAAAGGCTTTCTCATGGGGGTAATGCCTCAGATATATCTTCACAGGAATCAGGTTCCCAGGAAGTGAAAGGTGCTGTTCAACCAATGGACTTTGAACAGAATCAGGCAAGCCAGGTACCAAGTTTCGATGGGGCTACAAAAGTGAACATGCATGCGAGTAACCAATGTTTGCCGCAGCCTCCAGTTTACCAGAGGATGGAAATTGACAACCAGCCGCCAAGGTTCCCAGGTATGCAGCCCTCCAATCAACAAGCAATGTTCCAAAGAGGACCTGCCCTTAGTCAGTCTCAGAAAGCTATGGATGGGCATAGGATGCAGCAATGCGAACTCCAAGGCGATCCTGTCATGCAGACCATGCGAAGTCTAGGATTTCAAATGCAGGGAATCAATCCTCAGAACACAATGCAAGGGCCGTTTCAAGAGCAATACATCAATGTAAGTGAGCAGGCTGGTGCTGCTGTTCATTCCGCTTTTAGTTGTAGTTACCCTTTGTTGTGCCTGTTAGAGTCTTTACGTGTTTCAACTGCGCATCTTGTCTTACTTAATATCCTTTACATGAATCTTAAACGGTGGCAAATATTGAACAAAGCGTTAGCATGCATAAAGTTGTTTATGCTAGGAATAATCTATGTTCCCCTTGTTGTTGCATGAATTTCACTGCAACCATAGTTCTCATGGTAACCACTGGCTGATGAGGCATCTGCATCTGTTGATACCTGTAGGAATTAGAAGTTCTTTGGTGTAAAAGAGCAGAGTTTACTCTGTCTAATCTGGATTTGAACTGTTATTCTGAAATTGTAGTCATAGGTAGTCACTTGTTTCATTATTTGAAATAAACAAGTAAATAAATAAATGAAATACACAGAAGTCAAGAACAGCAGTCTGTGACAAATATCCTTATTTTAAAGGGCAAAAAGAGATCAATATCAAAATTACAATCTAACTGCCTTGCCAGATCAAGATACTGCAAAGTTCCTTCCTATAACTACCTCCCGAGTCCCAACCATGGGCTTTGTAAGAGCCTCCCGCTGTTTTCTTCATTAACCTGGCTCCCAATATGATTGATGTTTGGGTGAAGTCTTATGCTAGCACAGATCATTCTCAACCCTTTATCTGTTATGCTCCAAGTGGTATCATATTCCTTAAGGTGTCAACTGTCAAGTCATCTGTTGTAAACTGCCAGCTCAAATTCCTATCACAGGGAACTGCTGATCCTGCAAATGGAATACATGGGCTCAGAGCTGCTGCAGCATCAGTGTCAGGTATATGGCAGTTTATTGTTGATTCTGGATAATGATTGGAAACAAGCAGGTTTTCGTTGGAACTCCTGCAAAACCATAAGTTTTTTCAACACACCATACATAATTTGCAAAATGGTTTAAAGTTCAAATGCCATTGATAAAACTTCACAACGTGAAGATTCTGCTAGGTACAGTTGCATGTTGAGCAAATGGGTTGCAACAGAAAGAGCTTCACGTTTCTTCAGATCAATATCAGTTCAGCACTCCACCCTGACCTCATGCACTTTTTCTGCGTTGATTGTTTTGTGGAATTAACATTCGTTCTTTCCCTGTTCATTTACAAGGAATAGAATGCATATCCAAAAGAAATTCAAGATGGCATTAATTTAGGTTTTGGCAGGATCAACCATGTATTCACGTTTGTTAGTGTTTTATTTATTTATTTTTTTAAGCATTACAGACATGCACACACACAGACACAGAATTGATGGATATCCCCCCACTACATGTGCTGTGGAATTTCCTCTTGGTGCAATAACAGAACCTTAATAGAGAATAAATCCTAGGAAAACAGAAAGTCCAATAATTCTGAGTAACATCCATACTATTTAGGGGACATTTTTTTTCCAATTTGCTAGGTTACCTTTTTACAGAAATATTCACCATTTGAAACACCCTCCAAATGTCATAAATGCAGCAATGTTACTGGACTTTGCTCAAGGAAAAACTTGGCAAGCTAGAAGAGTTGAGAGTTGAGAGAAGCTTTGAATCTGTTTTTCAATATATTTCACAGATGTTTTCAATATACCTATTTTAGTGATCAAATGTATATTCCAAAATTTGAGCTGCCTCTAGTATAGATGCTTTGAAGTTGCACTTGGCATCATTAATTTTTGAGCATACTTCAACATTTCTCAAAATATTTGCAATGATGCAAAATTTTTTAAACTCCCAAGCTCTCCGGTTTTTGCACCGAGAGTAGTGAGGTGCTCTACAGGCCAGTATGGGGGAGATGTTGTCACATAATGTAACGTAACACTACAAAAAAAGTAGTTAAAAAAAAATTCACATCGGCTCATAAGATAAAAAATTAAAACCAAATGAAAACTAATAAAAAACCCATGTCGGCTTATAAAATAAAAAACATTAAAACCATCATAAATCCACCCAAACTTACTTTTAAATTATTCTAAACATGTAAAAAAGTTAAGATAAAAAAATTTACACCTCAAGAAATTGGATCCCTCTCGGTGCTTGATAGATCCGAGTTTAAGATGGATCTATGATGGTGTAATGCCAGCTATTGCAAGTGCAGGCGAGGCAAAGGTGCAAAAACTCTTTGTTAGGATTTCTAGCTTCTACAGTCTTGTAGCTTCTAGTTATTTATTGCTTTTTTCTCCAACAACATCTCTAAATTAACAAGGCAGAGGCAGTAACAGTGTTACAACACCCTTCATTGCCAATCCATGTTACTGGAAGCATGTCTTTCCTTTCAAGGTCAGCCTTCTAACTCATCATGCGTTAAGTTTTCAAGGTGTCAAAAAGGTGAATTAATTCCCTTTTGAAAGGGGCATAATTCTCCCAACGCGAGTGTTAAAAGGGATCTGAGGCACTTCAACAATACCTTTATATTAACAAGGCTGAGAGCCTGAGACAATTAACAGTCTTCCGATAACCTTCAATGTCAATCCATGTTACTGGAAGTATGCCTTTCCAAAATCTTCCAACTCATCAAATGGTAAGTTTTGAGGGGGTCTCAAAGGTGAACTAATCCCCTGTTACAGGGGGCATAATTCTCTCAATGCTATTGTTAAAAGGGGTCTGAAAAGTTTTCAGATCCAGACATATTTTTCTGTCCCTCATGAATTCCTGGAAATTCAATATTACAGGTGGGCAACTGCTTCCAATCTGTCCGGTAGTTTTGAAATTTATGTTCCCAAAATAAAGGTTCTACTGATCTAGCTTTGGTTTCTGAATAATTGCATTCTTCACACTTGCAGGCCTAATGTACTGTCCGCTTGGAATTCTCTGGTTACTTTAAAGTTACTTCAGCACCTCAACCTATTGTCTTGTTCCTAGACTAGTAATTACAAGGTTTCACCAGAGGATCTCCCACCTTTTTTCCCCAAAGGGGGAGACCATTGAGTCAATTGGAGAGAATATCTATTAGTAGTTCATTGAGATCAATTGGGTTTCATCCCCACATCCTTTCAGCTCTAAGATGGCATTTTACGTGGAGCAGTTCTTGCAAATTGTTGATGGTCTCATTGTTTGTCTAGACTACCTACAACAACGCTGGTCATATGGCCATAGGATTCCCACCATCTGAGAGTACACTCATTAGTGATGAGTCGACTTGGTACAGATCACCAAATTCAACAGGTGGACAAGATTCGTCAGCTTTGCTCCCTCCAAGAGGTGAAGATGGAGCACTTCATTTTCAGGTTGCCTGTTTGTAATGACATTTCGGGGGGATTCTGTTGCTTATAGGGAGATACAAGAGGGTCCATTCCTACCTTCTTTGATTACCCAAACTAGACATGCCCGACCTTGTATATTTGAGAGACAATTACTTTTAGATGATGAGCCATACGGTTTGATGTCCACTAGATTGATCACCTCCTTTTAACGTTTATTAGCCATTGGGGGCATTAAGCACCCCATTGATATTGGTGTCACATGCACAGTTTGTAGTAGATTAATGAGACAGTGCCCTTTGATACATGATTCCACTAGGCCACCTCAACCTATTGTTCCCTGCCCCTGACATAGATAAGTTAAGATAGGATAATTTATTAATGTTTGCAATTGACCAAGTAATAGGTCAATGGGAGTAGAGTGTGGGATTTTTAGTACCTCAGGAAGTGTATAGCAGAATGCCAATAATGGTAGCTGCAGGTAGAGGTGACATATGTGCAGGTCTGTACAGTAGTGAGGCAACCCTCCTCCAGAAGAGCTCTGTACAGCAGTACAGCAGTTCCCTACAGCCCTCCTGCAATTCCGTACAGCAGTAACGAGGGCACAGGAGCATTTATGGATAGAGAGATAGGGGGTGCATGCATGCATCTGCTATCCTCAGTTTAGATCCAGTTTTGCATATGTGTGCCATCCTCAATTTAGATCCAGTTTAGATGCCCTTTATATTTAGCAGTTCAGATCTATTTCTGGTTTTGCTTTAGTTAGAATTTGCATGCTTTAAGTTTCTAATTTAAGTTTGCATGCATCAGTTAGGTAAGGTGCATACAGCCTAGCTCAGTTTAGTTAAGTGCATGCAGAGCCTGGTAGTCAAGGCACAGATCTCAGGGGGGATGCATGCTTGCATGCCATGTCTCAGATCATGTCTCAGATCATCTCCACTAGAAGCACTGTTGTGCATGTGCCCAGATTCATTGTACCTACTCTTCTTCTCAATTTATAAAAAGAGAGGGCAAAGGTATAGGTTAATTAACTTGATTTTGAAAATAGGAAGCAGTGGGTGAAGGGTAGAGTTTGAAGCTTTCAGTGTAATTTCCGTTTTCAAGATCAATAAACAATGATGTGATTTGAGTTTCAGTTCTGTGTGCTTGCAGCTACTTTTTTCAGCTTGGGTGTTTCAGTTCCTAGTAAAATTCAGATTGCAGTTTTGATAGAGATTTCAGTTTTTTGTTTTCCTAAGTAGGTAGGTTAGAATTCAGCCCAGCGCTGTTACCATGTGTTGCAGCACTGTTACCATGTGTTGAGGAATTTTAACACTGAGATTACATTTAGTGGATATGAAATAGTGGGAGTGCCTAGAACACTCTTAGAGCTAAAATGTTTTCAAAGTACAAGAAAGATACATGATGTCAAAGGAAAGAGAATAATAGGAGCTACAGAAACCTTATGAGGTGCAAGGTCCTTGCTTTGCTTTGACATTGCAACTACAAGTGGGAATAAAAGTAGAGGAAGAGGAGGGAGAAGAGGCGTCTTTGTTGTCATCAATCCTTGTGAAGGGATTGATTTAAAGCTTGATGATGCCATTTGGAGAGTGCTTCGGGATCGGGGCTTGGCTGTTCAATCTTAGTAGGCGTTGTAGAGTGAGAAGAGAAGAGAGGAGGGTGAGAAGACTTGTCTCACCTAACATTGGGTCCAGGCGAAGAAACTCACGATGGTGATCTGTTGTTCAAGATGACTTTGGTGGGCGTATGCTATAGCGAGTGGGAATGTTTTATGGTCTTGTAGAGGTAATGTGTTTTCTTACCATGCGAGAGGAAGTTCGTTGTCTCATAGATCTACTTCCATCAAGAGTACGGGTGTGTGTGGGAGGAGGGGTCACCCTGGTGCTTAACGCCTTCAACAACAAAGCTAGGTTAAAAGAAAGAGGTAATCAACGTAATCGAATGTGGCCTAGAGAGGCTCTATACACTCTCTCAGCTATGGTTCATTGCCTTTCAGACATACAAAGCTAGGCATCTTTGATTATGGTAGGGAAAGAAAGTCACAAGGGAACCACTTGATTCTCGGATTAAGCAGTGAATCTTTCCCTAGATATCATAGTACTTGGGATATTTGAAGAAAGATTGTTTCTTAGACTCTATCTCATGGAGGTGGCATAGTTGGCATATTGTTTTGGGCCTTGGGATGTGGTGGTTTTTCTCAATCGCGAGAAACTCTGAAAATCACAACTTTGACTTAGATCGCCCTCAAAACGAGCTGATTTGATTCGGGCTAAGTCAAACTTGGGTTGGTGGAGTTTGACTCAGTCAAACTCGGGTTGACTGAGTTTGACTCAGTTAGTGTATATCAAACTTGCAATTTTTTTCTTGATTCATGATTTTAAGCTCCAGTTTTTTGAATTGTGTGCCTATGAAGTTTTTAAGACCGATTTTGACTGTTTTTGGTATTTATTTTGCTTGCTGGAGGTGTTCAATAGTAATGGTAATATTAAATTCTTAAAGTAGAAAATGAAAGATAGGAGAATGCCACTTTTACTAAAATTTTTAACATTACCATTAATTGTTTCAGGATGTCTAAGAGTGGTTCCAACTTTCAACCTCATCAGAATTCATATGCAAAAAGTAGAATTTAAAATCCCATTCAGAATTAAACATAGTCACAGACTTAAAAGTTCTTAGGATTTCAGGGTTGCAACGTTTCCAGTGGATTCTATCATGTATGCGGGTAAGGGATTAGCATTTAATCAAGCACATCAACCTCTCTTTGTACCTTGATGTTGGTGGTGTTGATTGTTGAACTCCTTTGTGATGAGCTTAATAAAAAATGTTCCCTTCAGTCAAGCAAAATCACTTATTAAGCATGGGAAGCTTTTTATAATTCTACCTTATTTTAACACTTGGATTAGGAAGTTTCATCAAAATTGTAGGGTGTTGACTAATGTCCTTGGTGGATCAACTTTGAGATTCGAGGAGGGGGGCACAATTGCTATTGATGAATAGGATCCCAATATAGACAATGATTTATCTATATGGACTCATCTTATGGATGAGAATTAATAAATTTTTGACATCTATTGATATCTTGCAGTTTAGTAACGTGGCTACTTTGAATATCAAAGAAAATTGCTTTTTTTTTTTTAATTCAAAATGTGTTTACATTTAATTTTTTGTATTTGTTGATTTTTTCCCAATCCGATTCAAAACTTTGACTCTTACCTCGTCAATTTATTGCTGATTCCGATTTTGGTAACATTGGTCTCAACCCGTAGGTGATGTGAGCAAACCTGCAATTGGCTGAGCAGGATCTCAACATAGATCTAGTGGACAAATTGACATCCCTAGGTTTTTCTCCTTGGAAATTGGTTGGCCTACGATGCTAAGATATCTACATCAAGGGATTCCCAAATCCTCCCTCCTACGATAACAAAATCATTAAGTTTTGGCCACTCTTCAGAGGGCATTCTTGGGCTCAAGATTGACATATTCATTGTCGTTGATTGAGATGATGTCTCCTGTTCTAACATTGAAGTTGACAAGAGTGTTTTCCTTCCTCAACATTCTTAGTACAGGCCACTCTTTAGGGGCATTATCTGGCCCAAAATGGGCAAGTTCATGGTCGTTGATAGAGATGGTGGCTCCTCTTCAGACTTTTGTTTTGCTCTCCATTGTAATGTCCCCTTTTTGAAATTTTATTAAATGACCAATTTTTCCACTTTTTCCCCAATTTCGACCTTAACTAGTTTTGATGTCTAGACATCCAAATTGATCCAATTGCTCCCAAATTTTCTTAGAAGGTATATAAGTGATATTAGAAATTAAATATGATGTTCAGGGGTGTTTTATGACCCCCAAATTACTTCTTCAATCTTGTTTAATGTTCTGTTCAAAGTAGGAGTCTTTACTAGCAAATTGGGGCTCCAATTCCCCTTGGGTAATTGCCGGAAATGGCTTCTCAAATGATCCCAAAGTCACTCGAATTTCTAAACAGAGGCAGGGGATGTGTAAGGGACATTTTTAAAGTCTCATATGCATCATGGTTCAGTTTATACAGGCTGTTATGACTCTTTCCAAAACAACTCCCAAATCACAATTTCGACCCTTGGGGAAAATGCACCAAATCTTCTCCCAATGCAATAAAAATGAGTAAAATGGCTTCCAATGCTAAAGTACTGAACATGAAACTTCTAATGCTCAAGTACTGAACATGAAACTTATAATACACATTAATGATAGTCCATCCATCATACATTTATCAGAGAGACATTCCTCCATTTGAAATAATCAGCATTACCATGGCATATATCAAAATAGAGTGGAAATGGTCATTGTTTGCTCATTAAAAATCAATTTGACATACAACTCTTGGGTATTTCGACTTGAAACTTTCTGAGAATGAAGAACATAGCATATTGAACTAATTACAATCAGAAATGGACAATGAAAGGCTCTCCCAATTTGAAATCATCAGCATTACAATGGTTCACAACAAGAGAGTGGGGAAATGGCACTATTTCTTCATTGTTCAACATTTTTACATGAATTATTTTGGGTATTTCGACCTGAGAGTATTATGAATGTGAAATACAGAGCATATACATCAGAACATAAGAGAAAGGAGCATTAGAAGCTTCCCCAAAGATATCGATAGCTCACCCAAAGCGCAATCCCTCCATGAGCAAGAATATGCCATAAAACTGGAACTGGTTGAGAGAAAGTGCTGCAATAGAAGAATCCACAAGCTTCCCTGTAGCTTAAACCTGCAAATAAGACTCCATTAAAGCTCCATGAAAAACTTGAGTGGCCTCTCCAAACACCAACTTGGATGGGAATCTTTCACCCTCGAAATTGGCTAAGGCAAGAAAACTAGTCATCCATTAGCTCTCACAATTCACAAATGACAATTTCTCAAATGATCAAAAGCCATTCTCTTGGTTTCTTCCTGTATTTTATAAACATCCTTAGTCTTCTAAGGTTCTCAATCCATCCTCAAACTCAAGCCAATTCGAATTTGGGTGTGGGCTCAAGTTTGCCATGTGTCCTCCCTTTTCTAGCCTTCTATCTTCCCCCAATTTGAGGAGGAACCCATTGGGCTTCTCCAACTCACATGAGAGCTCTCTTGGATGCTCTATTTTGACCTGACATGTCAGATATGTCAGATGTCAGCCTTCAGATCTTATTTGTGTCATAGGTGTCATAGCATCTTCATCATTGTTGTCATAGAGCTAGGGAATCTAGTCCAAGTGTCTCACTAGCTCCAAAATGACTCTTTTTTTCCCATGTAAGTTACATTTCTTCCCAAATTCGACCTATGGTGCATATTGTCAAATGTATTAACCTTATAACTCATCAAAGAACCATTAGGGTTCCCATGGATTCGAAATTGCAAGAGGAGGTGTTTCCATTTGGTACCAAATTTCTAGCTTGTGTGGGTCCCACATTCTCCATGTGTTTTCATGATCAATTGCCACTTTGATTTTCCCTTGTATTTATTTATTTAGCTCCTTTATTAAATATTTATTTCATTCTAATGTTCAAACATCATTTATTGTCCCCCTTATTCCATATCTCAAAGCTTCCACCCGCAACCTAGGAAACTAGTAATTTTCCTCCTTGGCAATTATTTGACCCCTTAGCATCAATTTGACAAACTCTCTTGAATATGACAAATGTGATTAGGCCATTGTGACCCAATGCAAAATTTGGGACATGACAAATTCTCCCTTCCCAATATTGCTTGTCCTCAAGCAATTTCAAACACTGTAATGTACTCATGACTTGGTAAATTCTATAGCTAAATGAGGTTTTACTGCTCAAATATTATTGACTGCATTTTTTAGGGTTTTACTCTTATGTGGTCCACCCGTCCCTTTCTCATTGTTTACACATTCTCTAATATAGGTTTTAGATTTTTGTTTTTTTGTTTTTGTAGGTGTTCTAGGCACTCCATTTTGCTGTTGATTGTTCTTCCGAGTCTCATTGAACTATTTTGCTCATTTGTGAACATTAATATAATATAATTTCATTTTATTTTGTTTTTGGCTGGATCTCGCAATAGTTTGACTTGTAGGAGACTCGTGAGCTCTCATGAGTCTTCTTGTGTCTCAGCTGAGTTGAGTTTACTTGGCTCATGATTGGTTCGAGGCTTGGGACTTAGTCGAACTTGACATGACTCATATCACTTGCCAATACTTGTGACTCCAACTCAGCATGCACACGAAGATCCCATATGGAAATTTGAAGGGTTAAGTTCAAACACATCGAGTGTCAAATGCTATATTATTTTAATTTATGCGATGATCTTATGAATTTGTGCATAGACTGTTACTTTATAACACTATGCATTGGAAACATCATTAGATATATTTGCGAGCCGAGTCGTTGTAGAGTCCAAGTGTGACAAATTTGATACAACCAAAGACTCTTGTTTTATTTTATTTTTGGATGGATCCTGTAATAGAGCCTCTACTTGGTGCAACTTTTTTTATTTAACAATCAATAGTTCTGAGGTCTAAGCAAGTCCAAGACCCTCTGCAGCCGCCCAATAGAATCATTTAGCTCATATCTAACTGGAAGAATTCTGTTGTAGCCATCTCTGATTTTGCCAAGAAATATTACAGTTTGTCCATGATTTCTTCCTTTTGCATCATTTTAACTTTGACAAGTTCTCAGGCATTACATCTAGCATAGATACAACCAAAGAATTTTGGACAATGTTTTTTTTTTAAATTTAAATTGTTGGTCAAAGTGTGCAGTGTGTTATCACCAATCTTGTAGTTGCCTATGTGAGGTGGATCCAGGATGGATGGTAAAGGGGCAAGCAACTAAGGAGGTGGAACCAAGACTTCCTAGACTCCCAAATGAATGGTTGTCACGCCAATCAAGGCAGCCTTCACTTTATGTTATCTAAGTCCAAGACAACAACGGGGGAGACCTGGATCTACTCCTGACAGGAGAGATCAGACCTAGACACCAAAACAGATCAAATGTGGCTTTGAGGTACGTAAGGTGTAAGGTAAATGGAAACCCTAACTCTAGGGTTTAGGTACTAGCAACTGATGGAGATGACCACTGTCTTGGGAAACGTAACTGTGACAGGGTGAGCAAGGACAGAGTTGGGACTGTCTAGTACCAAGGAGACGGACTCAGTGAAAGATAGGTAACTTGAGTTATCAATGAATGTTGGCAAAGAGAATGAGAGTAAGCTCAATTTAGGGCTAGCGCTAGAGATAGGAGATTAATGCCTTTAACGCATTGGGCAATGGAGTCAGCATCAACACAATGTTTTAGTGAACCCACCTGGGATATACCCTGATCTATGGACCTAGAAAAGGATTTGGCCCGGAAAATTCAGGTTACAAGAAAACCAGCAGAAGGAGGGCTAGCGCTAGGGTTTGGAGAGGCAGATCTGCAGCTCTAGAGCCACCAGGAGGCTATCAACTCAGCGTTGAAGGGGAAATGAGACCAGGGTAGCTTGATCTACAAACCCAAGTTGGAAAATTTCAGTAAAGATCAGATCTGGAAAAGTCAAAATTTGATGAGGGGGGCTAGGGGGTGAAAACCAGTTTTTCAGATCTAGGGCAACCTGGAAGGAACTAGCTCAGCGTTGGGGGTGCTCTGGAGTGCTCAAGCCCTGATCTATTAGCCTAGCCTGTCAGATTTCAGAAAAGTAAACTTCGAAAAAATCCAGTTTTCGGTGAGGGCGCTAGGGTTGCTTCAGTCAAAAACTCAGATCTAGGTCAAACTGCCATGAATCTGGACAACGTTGAGGGTGATTTGGACTGTGTGGGACCTGATTTATCCGTCTGTGAAGTAAAAAATCAGAAAAAGTCAAAACCCTAGGAGGTCAAATTTTCAGTGGGGGTTTATGTAGTTTTCTGGCTGAAAATCAGATCTAGGTCAAACCAGCAAGAATTTGACCAGCGTTGCAGTAGATTTGGTGAAGGGGAGGCCCGATCTACGAAACCCAGAAGTGGTTTGGCCAAAGATCGAATGATTTCTAGATTTAGTGCTTTTTAGTATTTTAGGAGTTTTCAGAAAAGTTGAAGTAAAACAAGGTACAATGGATTAAGATCTGAAGAGAAGAGACTTACTTGGAAATGCTTGTAGAAGTCTTTAACAGTGATGATCCTTGCTATCCCGATAAATTTTGGAAGATCCAATTGATTTCTATGAAGGATGTAAGCTACAAGCCACCAATGCGCCCCCTATCCTGCATGAGCAAACATCAACAATATCAGATTTGCTAATACAAGATAAAGAAACCAAATGCTACAAGAAAGTAAAACGAAGTAATCATAGATCACAATGAAACTAATGAAAACCCCCTGATCCAAGACGAAGAAAATCGAGCGAGTTGAGGCCCCCCTGCAAAAACGCTTAGCCAAAACGCCCTCCTGTAGGAAAAACAATGATAGCATAAAAATATAGATCTCATAAGAATTTCCACAATGCTAGGAAGCAGAAGACTATCCAATCACCATTTGAGAACATCAGATGCAAAGCAGATCCCGAAAATATCACAAAAAAGTCTTTCTATTATTCAGATCCAAGAGCCAAAGACCCCTTACAAATGAGAAGCTCTCTCCTTTAAATAGAAACGAGAGAACCACAATCATAACCGAATCCTAACCACTTTCAAAACGAGTGGCTAAGATTAAAAGATAAAATGTTCTAATCAATGGTTGAGATGAGCTCAACATACAATACATGGATCAATATAACCATAAAGTACCAAAGTGGACTAAATCACCCGTAAAGAGGGTACCCCACTCAACAAGAAGTAAATGAAGCACATGGTGGGTCCAATGAGTGTTGACTAACTCCCTCTGGGTGTCTCCATGGCACAATAAAATAATAAAATATTTTAATTCTTTGACTTTGTGCCTGCTTGAGGAAATCGTGAGCCTCTCAAAAGCTTTAGAAAATAATATAAAAATGCCCAAAAATAGGTGTGGGCCCAATCAGGTGCTACAACTGCTGGAGAAGGTGTGGAGGACATCACTCTCATCATTATGACTCATCCCATGTCATTTCTTTGCCTCAGTAGCCCAAATCGATTTCTTCAATAGCCATTTAATCATTTTTTAATATGCCTTGGGAAACGTGAAACTGCCAAAACAGCCGCCTAGGGTGCCTGCGTTGTCAAACTGAGCCCACCAGGCTCTCTGGGATAGGGATATTATGGTATGCCCATACAACACCCTAGGAGATCCAACTAAAACATCTCCTTGCTCAGACATATCAATTTGTGAAGAAAAACTGTATCAGAAAGGCAGAATGAGCCTGATCATATCTGCAAGTGCCCGAAACTGGAAATAAACTGTCTCATTAGACTCAGAGAGTCCAAATCCATCTAAGGTGTATACTCATACCCCTCACAGGTCTCTATCTGATCATCAATCATATCCAATAAACAATATAACCATCTGTAAATGACCAGACACCAATAATAACTCAGACTATCATCCATTTGCTGCAAGTGTTAAAAGGCTAAGACATACTCTACAACTCATTCAAGCAACAATCACAACAAGTAGCATTTATTTCACTGGCGGTACATCAACCAATACATATATAAGGCTTTATTTATTATTACTCAGACTTAGATTTTCAGTACTATACTCATTTCATAGTTGTAGCCAATTTGCTAGTGAAGGGTGAAGGATGAAATTGACAAAGCTAAGGCAAAGGATGATTTCCTACTTAACATCATGGCACTTTGGATATGGAAAGGGAATACTCATTTTAACCAATGCCGGACAAACAACAACACAAGGAATGGCAGTGCCTCACAAATCGTTGAGTTGTTTAGAGAGTGCTTATTCAACTTATTCATCATGACTACATCAAGCTTGATCCAGGTTCATTAGGACCATCAATTTTATTCCATGGCCTTTTTGGCCTATATGACCCTTTGGGACTTCACCAGTGCTTAAAAGCACGGCTAATCGCAACTTTCATCCGGGACATATTTATTTTATAAGGTCAACAATATTTGGATATAGCATATTTTTAACCATTGCTTTTTTGGACCTTTTCTTATACTCTTCAAGGAGTATTTTAGCATCTCTTGCCCTCTTTACGTATGTTAGGAAACACAGTTTTATTATTTTCATTTACCATGGGCGCATATTCAACATTTCCAATACAGGTAGTACATTTGTTTTTAGTTTTAGCCAACAACATCTTAAGTGACCAGGGGGAGTTTTGCACAGTGCCAAACATCGGGACAACCGACCAGAATGATTTAGGCATACAATCCAACTCACCAAAGGCAAGTTTTGTCACCAACTTAGAGCTGAGACACAATATAAACAGGGAGGCTTGTCCGTTCTAGCGGGGAAAAAGATCCTCCATGCCATAAGTCAAGAAGTCAGTCGGGTTGAAAATTAAAGTGGAAGGTAATGGATGGGTGGAGACAATGAATGATGGAGCCAACACTAGCAAGCCAAGACAATGGTGGGAATGACTACCTCTATTCTCTCTAAGGAGGGTAAAACCAATGAGTATAGATCAGGAACTTCCAAGCCTAAGTAGGGACATCAATACATAATACAAAATACATCCAAGTCCATATAATTATGACCGCCAGATCATGATACCACAAGTTAATACATGTCACAAAAATCAGTATAAGAGCAATGATAACCATAACACAATATAACAAGCTGAGCCATAATCATGCAATATAATCCATTTTAGACACCATCTGTCCAATGAGAAAGTACTGATATCAAACTGGTCATCAATGACTGCTCTGTAATGACTAAATGGCTACATCGGTCCTCAAATCTGAGTGTCCCGAGACTTAGTCCTGACATGGGAGAGGAAAATAGTCCACAAATACAAGAGGAAAATAGTCCACAAATACAACAATGATCCGTCAAAACTGCTGATCTCAGCGTCTCATATGTAAGAGATTTGGCTGAAAAATGTACTGTGTCTGAAAAATAGAATATGGTAGCCTGGCTACTATATATGTGATAACACAGTGGTTATCGAGAGTACTTAGCTTCATGCTAAGCTTTGGTTTGCAGCTAAGGCCCTCTTCTTTTTTTGATAGCAGAATCAGAATTCCCTCACAATTATTGTGCAAAATATTATTAAAATCAAATATGTGACCATATGAACCAAACAGATTTGCCTTCCTTTTGTCCTGTTGTGAAAAAATTCTTATTTGAGACTTATTTATGCTTTGGCAGAACACAAAGAATCCCCTGTCATTGCTATACATCTCACATGCTAAACCCAACACCACTGTTGTTGATGCTCCTCCTCAAGGTGTCCCAATTTTCATGGCAAATGTACTGCTTTTCCAATTAAGGTAGCATTTATAAGGTAAATATTGTGAAGTCTTGAAAACTTGTTTGATGGTATTGTCTCCTTTAACTGACGTCTGTTATGCCTGCTAGTATTTATTTAAAAGTTATCATTAGATAAGAACATTGAAAGCTTGCCTCTGCTTTGAAGATCATAGACTCCAGATAAAATGGGAAAGTAGGCTCTCCAATATATAAAAGCCTCTGCAAACTAAGCAGTGTATATGCGTCATGGCTTTTCTACTGCTGTTCATGTGCCTTCTAGCATTTTTAGTTAATATCAGAATATATTGCTGATATATTGTGACATAGGAGATATTTCATGAGTTTTTCACCTTGCTGATACACTGCTGAAAAATTTGCAAATTTTTGATGTATTTGAATATATTGTCACTTCTGATATTTTGAAAAGATTGCGATATACATTGCTACTTGACTGAATAATTGTGAGGGTGCGATAATTTTGCTTATAAAGTCTGATTTTCTTTTGGGCTATAGTTTGCTCTTTGCCTATATCAGTTTCCTTTTCATGTTTATGTGGTAATGTGATTATTTGATGTTGTTGTTGCTTTATATTAAAAAATGAATATGTTTTGTTTTGTTTTAAGTTTTGCTTGTATTTTCCCATTTTTTTTCCTGATATTTTCGAAAAGTTTCTTCCAGATCCTCGCCTCATCAGAAGATATTTGCAACATTGTTTTTACTTCATGCATGTGCCCTTTATCTTTTTAACTGCTGTTTTATTTTTTAGAATATTCCTATCACTACAAAAGTGGGAATTAGCTGCTAGTCTGAATTTGAAGATTACCACTTTGCAATCAGGTAAATGGTCTGTTTCCATTGAATCTGCTAATTTATGCTGTACTTCTCTGTTGACAATCAGGCAAATGGTCATCCATTATCAGTTACTCTTCAAAATCAAGCTCCTGGCCAAAGTCAAACCCAGATGCCAACATTGTCCCAACCTCATGCCCAAAGCCAAATGGCAAATCAGCAGGCTGCAGTCAATCAACAGGCAGTTTATCAAACTAGACATTTGCAGTCTGGGTCACATCAACCTCCATTTCAAACTAACCAGCAGGCTTCTTTTCATTTGGGTCAGCCTCAGGTAAACCAAGTGCACCAGCATGGTGGTAACCCTGGATCACATTTGGCAGGGATCCAACATCTTAGCCAACTTCAGGCAAGAGCACAGAACCCATTATTCCCAGGCCTAAAGATTGGGGGCCGGCACTTACTGCATGGATCACCCAGTGCCCCTGTAAGCTATGTTGGCAACAGCGTTGATGCAGGAGTGCGAACTCAAATGCCAGGAGCCGTTGTCTCAAGGTGTATTGAGATTCTTATGCTTTATATTCAAGAACAGAGAAATCGACCACAGGTAGGGTTATCAAGCACAACACCTTTCGATATAGAATTAACTTTTGTAAAGATTGTAAAGCTCCCTCAGAAATAAATGGTATTCTACAATTGTTAATGCATCCCTTATATTATTGTCATAGAAGTTTTCAGTTGCTAAACAACATATTTATCTCAATGGTCTTCTTGTTTAAAACTCCCAAACATATCATGTGTGAAAAAGACAAGTGGAGGACTTCATCATTGCTCCATTTATGGTATAGTTTAAAAAATGAAGCTAGTAATGAGTGAGAATATGCTGAAATTGGCAATAAAAAGCAGATGCATTTTTTTCTGATGGAAACAGGAGAATGGCATAGGATTTTGGAGGAAGCTTGTTCATGAGTATTTTGCTCCTGGTGCAACAGAACGCTGGTGCTTATCAAGCTACAACTCTTCTCAAATGAGCAGGAATGCGCAAGGCTTGTTTCCAATGGTTGGTTCATAAAAATAAAAAATAAAAATATAGCATTTAAAGTTCTAGTCTATTATGCTAGATAGACATGTTTGATGGATGCCTGATATTCATTGACAGCTAAGATTTTTTAGATTATACAATCCAGACATGCTCACTAGTAATTTGAAAGATATTGTTTCCAAGAAGTATGCTACTGTTTCTTTCGGTAATTACTAATTATCATGGCAATGATAATTTAAAACTATGCTGTTATTGAGGAGATTTTAATATTTTCGGTAGTAACCTCATTGGTGTTGGGATCTTATTTAAGTTTTACTTGTATTTGCTATTATAATGATTACTTGATCACAAATTTTGGGGATATGGGTTCCCAGTTCACGGCTGTAGCAGTTTCTAGGAACTTCTAACAAGAAATTTATCTGCTGGATGTTATCTTTGTTAAACTAGTAGCAACAAGGAAGGTCTTCTTGCATGCATGTGTTCTTGCATGCAGAAGACTTAAAATAGGAAACTAGTTGTATTTAATTTACTTTTCCCAAGTTTACTTTGGAAAATAAATTAAAGTGATCTAAATTAACTTTAGTGAACCACTAGTTAAAGTGAAAGTGAAATTAGGGTTTTTGCTTTACCACTAGATAAAGTGAAAGTGAAATTAGGGTTTTCGCTTGACCACTAGTTAAAGTGAAAGTGAAATTAGGGTTTTCGCTTTACCTAAAGTTATAAAAGAGAGATCAATTGGTGGAGAGAACACACTTGTATTCCGATAGAGACAAGATACAGACAAGGAGAGAAAGTCAGACAGAGGATTTAGCCGAGAAGATGGAGGAGTGAGCAGCAGGATCATCAAGCTTCGTACAGCTGGGTCGTACACTCACATAGGAGGGTGTTGAGGTTTAGCTGGGATTTGCCCAGTGATTTTTGTGGGGTACTGCATTCGCCAGGTTTGGGTGAATTTGCAGTGATTGTAAAAGTTCCATATTTTCTCATAATAAAATCTATATTTGACTGCTGCACTAGTTTTCCCATCTTGGGTTTTTTTCGGGGGTTTCCATACCCAAAATAATAGTGTCAATATCGTGATGTGATGTTGTGATTTATTTCTCAATTTTTATATTCCGCTGCATACTGTAAAAGATATTCATGTGTGGTTATCAGTTGATATTTTTGCATGCATTGTTTAGCCCTGGTTGAATATTAAAGCAAAATTTACAATCTTGTGCCCTCTGAGCTTTTTATGTTTTTTTACTTAATTCTTGTTAATAGTGGAATACCGTTCTATCATTCCAAGGATATTAGACTTTAGTAAAATTGACTTATGAACTATGTTGCACGGGGACCCGTTCCCCCCAAAAAAGCTTTGTGCCTGCCATGCCCGTGTTTCAGCGACTTGGGGACCTCGAGGAAATGCCCCTAATTTTTTGGGGACTTCACTAGGGACTTGGGGACTTGCTGGTCATACCCAAAACGTCCTTAACAGATTTCGGGGACTTCCAGGCAGATTTTGGAGACATTACAAGTTGATTTCAGAGATGTCCCAGACAGATTTTGGAGATGTTTTGGGCATTTATCTTCAATTTTGAAAATGGACATTGATGATTGGACAATATGATTATTTATCCCATCCATATTTTTCATATTACTCTACATGTAAATCTAAATCTATACAAGTTGCAGCTCGAAATACGGGTTGTGTATGATGGATTTTGATTTGGGCTTCTGGTGATTTAACTATTGTCTTTTTAGCAACATCATTACAAGTAGCAAAGCCTCCATGTCAAGAAACTAAGAAATGAAACAACTCAAAGGTTTGATCCTTTTGGGTATTGCTCTTGTTCTTCTCATTTTTAGGGTCATCTTAGCTTTTACATATTGTGCATCGGTGTCCATGAGCTATTCAAGTCCAACTCTTCCCCCTTTCCAACCTCAAGCACTGTGAAAACAATTGGATTGTAAAGACTTAGATTGGGTACTAAACATTTGAATAAATTCCTATTCAATATCCTTTCCAATAAAAAATAAGAATCTAATCTCTTTAATCCAATCATCATAGACAAGAAATGTAAGGAAGAAGAGTTGTCATAGAGACAAGCATTCTTCTCATCGACTTATCATGGACCTTAATGCAAAGTGAAAATAGTTAAACTTAAGTTTCCTAAAGCTAAACTACATTTTTCTCATGTTCAAGTGCCAATAATGATCACTCATCCCTTTTCTTATTTGTGTAAGTTTTTTTAGAACTAGAAAGTGTAAGGGATGTGCATAATACTATATAGTATAGACTATTGTGCTTACAAGCAACTACAAATGTTTATGGTGAATCCTAATTTGTAAAAGTTTATATATATATATATATTGCCATCCCCTAAAAAAAATTGGGGGTGTGCTCTAGTCGTCCCGGGGATTTGACCCCCCGTCCTCGTTGTTCTCCTGTCCCCAAAGCCAGTGCAACATAGCTTACGATATAATAATGAAAAGCCTCCAGAAATCTATTATCATAAAGAATAAGCAGGAAGGGTAATCCAGTAAGTTTCCTTTGGAATGCCTCCAAATTCAACATTTGGTCAGGGTTAGTTGATAGTACTTTGGGGTTCTACAAGCACTTACAAGTGCTGGTTTTGCTTGGATATTTGGTTACCAATTGCCATTTTGGTCCTTTGTCTAGAGCAGTGTTTTAAAAACCAGCTGAGTCCGAGTCTGAGTTGGCCGGGTTGGCCGAGTTGACCCCCAGCCGAGCTGACTCGGCCTGCAACTCGGCTCGGGTGGCCGATTTTATACTTAGTCGGCCGAGTTGGGTTTGAGTCGGCCGAGTTGGGTTTGAGTCGTCCGAGTTAGGGTCTGAGTTGGCCGAGTCGGCCGAGTTGACCGAGTTGCAACCCGAGTCAGCCGAGTTAGTTGTGGCAGACACCCACAAGAATGCAGACTCCAAAATAACATGTTTATTTTTTATTTTTAAGATTTTTCTTATTCTAACCATAACCTGAGGCCATAAGATGACCCCCTGCCCCTCTATTTGGCTCACACTTCTGCTGTAAGATGTTTGTGAGCATCTTGCATTATTGTTGTTTGGATTCATGGAGGCTTGGAGGAGCGTCCAACAATGAAGAACAATCGACATGATTGGAGGAGTTGGACTGTTGGAGACCAATTTTCTGTTACCTAGATGTATGTTAGCTTCCAACTAGCCATTGTTTCGTTTTTTCTCATTAAATTGACAAATATCAGTCCTGTTTTCTATTGTTTGCTGCCAAAATAATAAGATTTTTTTTCTTTTTTTTTTTGCATGTTTAGATTTGCTTTGCATTTAGATTCTAGATTGGCCCCAAAAGGAAAAGATCAGGCATGGATCCATGCTGATGTCATTGAAGGGAAAATGTATTGCAAGTGTTGCAAGACATGGATTAAAGGAGGCGGCATTAATAGATTTAAACAACAGTTGGCTGCTGTTAGGGGAAATATTGCCCCATGGGAAGTTGATTTAGATTTTATTGGTGAGATTAGGTTGGAGTTGCAACAACAGTTTGATGAATTTGAAGAGGAGAAGGCTAAACAAAAAGAGATGTATGATCATTGACATATGATGTAGTGGCATCATGGCATGCTGTTTTTTGGACTCTACAAGCCATTTAGGCCTCATTAATTATGTTTTGTGTTCTAGATATGTATTGCACAGTACACTCGATGCCATTTTGATATATTCACACTTCTATGGCATATGCATGAGTAGACGTTGGATATTTTGTCCCTAATTCTTTGCAAGCATGGATTAAAATCTTTTGAGTAATCCGAGTCATTAAATTCAAATCAGCCGAGTCATTACCGATTCATTACCGAGTCCGAGTTGACCCTTGACTGATTCCGAGTCCGAGTCCGAGTTTTAAAACATTGGTCTAGAGTGCATTTGTTTGCCATTTTGTCATCTTTTCAGTTTTATTTTTCATTGTTTACAGAATTAATTTTCTCATCTGCCCGATGGATTTTTATGTCCTTGCAGTGGCTTTGTTATTTGTTCCTCTGTTGTTGGTGAGATTTGTTGTGTTAGGTTCAAAGTCGGTCATTTACAGGTAGTAGTCTTGGTTCACATTGGAGGCTCAGAAAGCCCCCTTTTTTTGACCTTGTAAAGATTTGCATCAACCTCAATAAGTGTGTACTATGATTACAGTTCTTGTTTATTTGTTTCTGTTATTAATATCTGCACATCTGTGAGTAAAGGATCCACCTATCAATTCCAATGTTCCTTGTATTAGGGATGCAAGAATACGGGGATGTGTGTAGGGATGTTGATTGAGCCCCCAAATTGTAGGGGATGCAACAGGGGACGTCATGGTCCCTGACATAAGAGACCCTAGCCCAAATATTAAATGTATAAAAATAAGTTATAAATAAAACAAATCAAAATATTTTATGCGTAATTAATTACACATTTATACAATTAGACCAACAACATCTATGATCCATTGGAAATTACAGAATTTGGAAATTGGTATTCAAAATAGGAGAATCATTGTATTTCTCATTGTAAAATAAAATAAAAAAGACTCGAGACTCTTTTAAGTTTTTAACCAAAAAATAAAAAGGAAATGGATCAAGGCTTGAGCAGCTGAGCCTCTAGTCATGCTCAAGCAGCCTCTGCTTTGTCCTCTGCATCTATGTCGTGTTGGAAACTCTCAACATCATCTATGGGAATGTGAAGACAACTGACCCCTACTTCAAATCTAACTGTTGTTGTAAATTTTCCAGCCAAAAAATGAAAAAAGATTGATGCTTTCTCCATTTTTTCACTGAGAATGCTTTCTGGAACTGATATGCAGTTGGAGTATGGTAGGAAATCCCTGTTGTCCACGCTGTTGTGCCTTTGAAAGCTTGTTGTTTGCAAAAATATAACTTCAACCAAGTCAAACTAGTGTGTTGTGGGGATGCATGTAGGGATGTGGATCGAGCCCCAAAATTTTAGGGGATGCAACAGGGGACGTCATGGTCCCTGACATAAGAGACCCTAGCCCAAATAAAGAATGTATAAACATAAGTCAAATAAAAAAAATAATTGAAATATTTTATGTGTAATTAATTACACATTTATACAATTAAAGCAACAATGTCTATGATCTATTGGAAATTACACAATTTGGAAATTGGTATTCATAATAGGGGAATCATTGCATTTCTCATTGTAAAATAAAATAGAAAAGACTCAAGAGTCAAGACTCTTTAAGTTTTTAACCAAAAAGCAAAAGAAAGGAAATGGATCAAAGTTTGAGTGGCTGAGCCACTAGTCATGCTCAAGCAGTCTCTAGGTCCTCTGCATCTATGTCGTGTTGGAAACTCTTAACATCATTTATGGGAATGCGAAGACAACTGATCCCTACTCCAAATCTAACTGTTGTTGTAAATTTTCCAGCCAAAAAAGTGAAAAAGGATTGATGCTTCTCCATTTTTTTCACTGAAAGAATGATTGCTGGAACTGAAATGCAGTTGGAGTATGGTAGGAAATCCCTGTTATCCAGGCTGTTGTGCTTTTGAAAGCTTGTTGTTTGCAAAAATCTAACTTCAACCAAGTTCACAACTTCAAACAAGTGTGTTGTAGGTGAGAAATAAAAGTTTGGGTTTGGTAGGGTTATTGCCTATGAAACCGGAAATGTCCAAAAGGGCTCGCGTGTCCCGTGTGTGTGTGTCGGACACAGACACACTGATAGAGCGTGTCCGACATGTCTCTGCAGCGTGTCTCGTGTTCAGACACGTGTGTCCGAGGACTGTCAGTGCGTGTCCCGAAACCAGGACACGTTTTCCACTAAAAAAAGGCCCAAAATTGCTTTAAATCAAAATTTTCACTTTCTTTTTATCATTTGCAAGTGTGGAGAGGGCTTTAAAGTGTGTTTGTTGTGCAGGTGAAGAAGATTTGAAGGATTTAAATGTGTAATTACGAATGTTAAATGTGCAATGATTTTGATTTCTATTAAATATTTGTAAAAATTTGGATCTATATGTCTATATTTTTAATATATATAAATTTAAAAATATATATATATATATATATATATATATAACGTGTCCTAGTGTCTTGATTCTGGGGGCCACTGTCTGTGTCGGACACTCGAATCCCCATGTCCTTCGTGTCCCGTGTCCTTGTGTCAGGTGGCTTAGGTTATTGCACTGAGAAGCGAAGTGCATATTACAGTCCAGTGCGGATAAACTAAACTAAAATATGTGGAACATGCATAAACTAAAATGCAAAAAAATTGATATCCTATATATAATTGAAAAAAAGCAAAAATGCGACAAATAAATTAAAAAAAACCCCCAGCATAGATCCATTTTAATTGTGGATCTATGAAGCACTGAGAGGGATCAAGAGCAACTTCTATGCAAAGATACTCAAGTCCAAACCTTGGCGCTTATAGATCTAGGGTTAAGATGGAGCTATGCTGGAGCCTGGTATAGAGAAGAAAATTAATGTTAAAGGTGGTGGGACCCTCACTTTTCTATAAAGCAAAAGCAAGTTTTTAGTTGTTTTTATTTGTGTTTTCATGAGGATGTTCCCTAGCAGGGGGTGTCATAGAGAACCCCCATGTGTTGGGAGGGTGGGGGTGAAAGACTCCCATTTCAACTCTTGATTTACTCACTCATGTCATCCTTTATAGCACACATTTTTCTTGATCAAATACTCCTTTTAAGCTTCCTGTTTTTTTGAACATGTGCTTGTAACTTCTATTACATGCAATGTGATGTTCATGGATGGTTGTAGAGGTCACTCTACATTTTGGATTGACACCACATAAGAAACAATAAAAGAAAAAAAGAACCACATCAATAAAATTTACGATATGATCAATTAATTATTAATATACATATTGCAACTTCCAAGTGGATAGTCGTCCCTAAACAAAATGAAAATACAGTGACTTCATACGCTAACATGATATCATCATAGCAATATAGTATAATTTATACATGAACTGTGATATAGAGAAGGAAGGACATCAAATGAATCCTCTTACCTAAACAAAATGAGATTACAGTGACATCATACATTAACATGATATCGTAATGGTACATTATAATTTATACATGAATTGTGATATAAAGAAGTAAGGGCATCATTGGCCAGGTTTTAATAACCTCCGCTCAGTCCTCTGTATCAGTGCATTCTAAGAAGAATATAGCCTTATCGATGCAATGCTCACTGTTACTAGCATTGTCCTACGACTGGCTGGGTTAGTGGCATGCAAACCAAGCCTTACTACAACTCCTTTTATAAGGCTTCACTTTTTAGTTCCAAGCTTGAATTTGCTCCCTTCTCCGTCAAAGTTGCCATGCACTGTTTTTAAACTGCCCTCCAAATGGGTTTCACGTAGTTGACTATTTGTCCTCTTTTGGGAGAGGGTAAGCATTTATTGTTTAGTTTAGGTTATAACTTTAGCTTAAAATGTTAGTAAAAAAATGATAGCAACTCTGTTTTCAATAAAATATTATTTCTTTAGTGGGCTTGCCATAGTGGATGTCCTATAGTTCCTGTTGCCTCCTTACACACACCTGGGGGGAATTAGCACAACAGAAATCTTCAAGCTGCTAAGTGTGTCCTTGGGGGCAAGTCTTGAGTTAGGTGCTGTCACTTGATCTCGACTCCTTCGTTTGGGCCACTCCTAACGGAGCCAAGGGGGGTAGTCCCTATTAAAGAGTTTCTAAAGCTCTAGATTTTATTAAGTTATGGATGGGATTGTTGTTAGGAGTTCATAAGTGATTGACTGAAACAAGATACTGCAATTTATAGTTTAGTTCGACAGCATAAAAAGCTATGGCATTCATAACATGATATGACTGAAAATAGAAATAAGGATACAAATTAAACTAGTGCCAAAATGGAGTCAAAGTAAATAATTGCTGTTGAAAATGAGAAATGTTTGGCAGTGTACTTGGTCAGTTTTAACTTATTCAATGATGAGTGAGTTAAGGGGAAAAGGGGATTCCCAAAATATCGTGAGGTACTGGGAATACGTTTGGATTCTGAGAAGAGTGGCTTCGCAGGGGAAAATGTGGGCTAGATGGAGTCGAGGGGGGGGGGTGGTGTTCAACACTACACCAACAAGGATGTAGCCTAACGGGACCCCACGTTTGCTTTCTAGTTGTTGCCGCTTTCCTTGAAGAATTTGTCCACTATTTCTCAGTTACGCCGGATTTCCGTAATGTTTTGGGGAAGTTGATTTTATTAAAATGAGTTTGCTTAGTTAGATGTGAGAAATCAATTAATGCACATTCCTGCTTGCTATTAGAGTAGGCTTTTCCTCCTTTATATAGCATTAGTATCGACCTAGGGTTAGTACCTTGTTTTTTTTAAGAAAAATTGAAAAAAACAAAGAGGAAGTTTTTTTTCCAAGGAAGCGAGCTACTTGAAAACGCTCCCATATGGAAGCGTTTAGGAAGCGCACTTCGCCAGTAGTTCCTGGACGCTTCCTTTAGAAGCGAGCTTCGGGAGTGGGATTAGGGGGGGGGCTGCTTCCCCGCAACATAGGTTCCTCATTACATCAATTACGTTTAGGTTTCTTCATTTGATCATGCCAAATATCACAAGTAGCCCCATGTAATTGGGCAAATGTCTGCTTCGAGTCCATTATGTTGAAAAATGGTGCAAATAACTCTGCAAAAGTCATCTTGATAAGATCCAAAGAAAGAAGAAATAGTACTAAATTTGTACTACGATGGTGCAACCCTTAATAGCACATTAAGATGACAAGATGCCGTGCAGACCACGTAGAGCCCCAAAGCCTCCCATTTTGGATTGTAAATTTATACTAATAAATGATTGTTTTACAATTTGAGAGGTGGCTATTCAGGAGGATGAGCCTAATCATCTTCATCTATGTCTTTGTGTCGTGACATAAATCTTCTTTAATTTTTTTAGCCCTACCAAATGATGAAACATATTTGCTGAGTTTTAAAAACTGTATATTATATTTGTAAATTTTGTAACGTGTTAATAACTAGTTTAATAACTGATTTGTTTAATAACTAGTGACAAGGACCTAACAGCCTTGGATATCGACCTCTACTTAAAGATCTTTTGGTTGGAATATTTCTCATCATGTTTGGTTGACCTACCTTCTTTGGGTTGTTCAATACTGTGTCATTGGTATGCAATATGCATCTTTTGAGAGCATTTTTTTCCTTTACTAGTTGAACATATACACTTGTCTCGCTTTTGAAATCTACAAAATAGGCATTGGAAGCTGGGTATAGCTTGAGGTGATGAGGTACACTTTTTGTTCATATAACTTTCAGTATTGATTTGGATCGGTCAAATCACAATTTAAGGAGAAGTATCACTGGACACCTATCTGAGGAACATCTACTATAGGAAAACAACCTATAGTTTGGCTCAAAGCTAAGTCACCTGACACGAGGACACGAGGATTCGAGTGTTGACACAGACACAATGACCCCTGGAATTAGGACACGTAGGACATGTTATATATATATATTTTAAATTATATATATTAAAAATATAGAAAAATAGATCCAAATTTTTACAAATATTCAATAGTATTTAGAATCAATGCACATTTAACATTAGTAATTAGTATTACACATTTACAAATCAAATCAGTAATCAAAATCTTTTTCACCTGCACAAAAAACACCATTTAGAGCCTTCTCCACACTTGCAAATGACAAAAAAAAGTGAAAATTTTGTTTTAAAGTGTTTCTGGGTGTCCCTTCCGCAGAAAATGTGTCATGTTTTCGGGACACGTCTTGACAAATGTGGGGCATGCGTGTCCGAGATCGGGACACGTTGCAAAAACATCTTTGACATGCTTTGTTAGCATGTCTGTGTCAGACATGCGGACATGGGACACGCTACACCATATGGACGTGTCCGGTATCTTAGGTTCAAAGCAATATTCTTTATTTAGAAATAACAAACATCTTGCTGATTGAAGAAATGGTTTTTGAAATCATAATAATCTGATGTTCCACCAAGTTTTTGGGATGTAGGGATGCAGGAACCCATTTGGGGGATGTGTGGAGACACCCCTCATTTGAGGGAATCTCATTGGGGATGCGGGGTTCGCCGACATAGGGGACATTGCCTGAAATAATACAAAATTAAGATTTAAATATATGAAGAACAGAAACATAAATAATACACAATAGTAATCAATTGATTGAATCAATCACAAATTTGATACATGACAGAATGATATGTTGATACGTAATATGCATACATAATAATGAACATAAGCTAGGCTATAAACTAGGGATTCTTCAAAAACTAGTTTTGAGGCCACCAACACCAATTTGAACAATCAACACCACCAACATCAAGGTACATAGAGGGGTTGATGTGTTTGATTAAATGCCAATCCCATACCCTCATACATGATAGAACCCAGTGGAAACATTGCAATCCTGAAATCCTAAAAACTGTTAAGTCTGTTAATTTTGAATTGGGATAAAAATTCTAGTTTTTTGCATTTTAAGTCTGATGAGGTTGGAACCACTCTCAAACATCCTCAAACAATTAATGGTAATGTTAAAAATTCAAGTAAAAGTTGGCATTTTCCTTATAATGTCAACTTTTACTTTAAGAATTTAACATTACTATTTAATGCTACTGATGATTACTAAGGTTAGGTTTTTTGCTATTAGAGTACGCTTTTCCTCCTTGATATAGCATTAGTATGGACCTAGGGTTAGTTTCTCCCCACCCATCACTTTTGTTTTTTTTTGAAGAAAAATTGAAAAAAACAAGGAGGAAGCGTATTTTTTGCAAGGAAGCTCGCTTCCCCAGTGCTCCTTGGACGCTTCCTTTAGAAGCGAGCTTCGAGAGTGGGAGTGGAGGAGGGGGCGGAAGCGCTTCCCCGCAACATAGGTTCCTCATGACATAAATTACGTTTAGGTTTCTTCATTTGATCATGCCAAATATCACAAGTAGCCCCATGTAATTGGACAAATGTTCGCTTCGAGTCCATCATGTTGAAAGATGGTGCAAATAACTCTGCAAAAGTCATCTTGATTAAACCCAAAGAAAGAAGAATTAGTATTGGCTTTTTCCAAAAGATCAGTGGTGTACTAAATTTGTACTATGGTAGTGCAACCCTTAATAGCACATTAAGATGACAAGATGCCGTGCAGACCACGTAGAGCCCAAAGCCTCCCTTTTTGGATGGTAAATTTATACTAATAAATGATTGTTTTACAATTTGAGAGGTGGCTATTCAGGAGGATGAGCCTAATCATCTTCATCGATGTCTTTGTGTCGTGAAATAAATCTGCTTTAATTTTTTTAGCCCTACCAAATGATGAAACATATTTGCTGAGTTTTAAAAACTGTCTATTATATTTGAAAATTTTGTAACGTGTTTAAACTTGCCGATTAGTTTAATAACTAGTGACAAGGACCTAACATCCTTGGATAACGACCTCTACGTAAAGATCTTCTGGCTGAAAAACACTTATTTCTCATCATGTCTGGTTGGCCTACCTTCTTTGGGTTGTTCCATACTGTGTCATTGGTACGCAATATGAATCTCTTGAGAGCATTTTTTTCCTTTACTAGTTGAACATATACACTTGTCTCGCTTTTGAAATCTACAAAATAGGCATTGGAAGCTGGGTATAGCTTGAGGTGATGAGGTACTTGTAAGTTTTTCTCAGTTTCAGCCATCGGTTTAAATGTCAAAAATATCTCAGTTTAATGCCCAACCCAGAAATGCATGAGGCTGGAAATAACATAAAATTTCAGACTGAAATAAACACTGCTGTAACTCAATTTTTAATGACAGAAAATGAAATAAATGCACACCATGAAATTTTCGGACACAGTAAATTTTTGGCAACATGCCCAGGAAAAACCCACAAGGGGAAAACCTGTTAGAAGAGAGAGTATTTTTATTTCTTTTAGTAAATGGATCAGCAAGTACAACAAAAGTACAACATATTTCTACTCCATTAAATGCACTCATACTTTCTCGATTTCTGTGCCAAAATGCCTCCTCAATTTTTGTGCCAAAACTGAGCCTTGAAATCTAAACCAAAACAGTCCCTCGATTTTTGTGCCTACGCCCTCGAAATCTGTACAGAAAATCCTCCTTGATTTCAGTGGAAAAAGGTACAATCCATACAGACTGTACGAACCTTGAAAATAGTGTTGTATGACCTCGGTTTCTGTGCAGAGTACGACCTCGGTTTCTGTGCATGCCTTCTTGGTCTTTGCGCCCAGACTTGCCTTGAAAATCATGCCCTCAAAACATGTTCTGTATGGTCAGCTCGGGATGAGTGCCAACCAAAAACTTCTCGAAATTCATGTTGCCTGGAAACTCAGCTGCCTAGAAATTCGTGCCTCCTCTCTCTTCTCTCTTCTCGTCTCAAGAATGGATGCAAATGCTTTTTCCCTTGCTTTTTGTCTATACCCTAGGGGCGTGAGGAGCCATTTAATCCAATGGTTGAGATTAGACTAGATCAATGGATGAGATTAAATGCTCTCATTTAAATCTCATAAATAAATAAATTCACTCACCCACTTAAATTTATCAAAAATTGACTTTAATCTCTAAAGTCACATTAAATGCTCATCTCAAGTCATTTAATGCAAGGGTCACTTTAATTTACCCTTCTAAGTGACTAAGGCTAAAGTCACCTAGGGGAACACTTTCCTAGGTACAAAAATCAACACTCCCTCTTACCGAGGAAGGTGTTTTGCACCACTCCCAACTTGTCCTTGAAGAAGACAAACTTGCACCTCCCCAAAGATTTTGTCAGAATATCTGCAACCTGCTCATCAAAGGAAATGTACTGTAAAGTCATTGCTCCTCTCTGAACATAATCTCGGATGAAATGATACCTGATCTCAATATGCTTTGATTGGTCATGAAATACTGGATTCTCAGAGAGCTGGAAGCAACTCTGATTGTCACAGTAGATCATCGTAGGCCTAAGCTCCTGACCAAATAAATTCACTAGCAACTTGCGAAGCCACATTGCCTTACAACTGGCTTGATTGACTGCCATATACTCGATCTTTGTAGAACTCAAAGCAACAGACTTCTGCTTCCGACTGAACCATGACACTACTGCCGAGCCCAAACTTAAACAACATCTGGAAGTGCTCTTCCGGTCTGCTACACTGCTTGCCCAATCTGAATCTGTGAAGCCTGTTGTTACCTCCTGATTTGACAAGGGTATCCATAGAGATCACTTTGAAAGCTCATGAAGTAATTGCATCAATCGTTCAACACCTTACACATAAATGGATGGATTCAACTGTTATGGCAGCGTGGGTTTTTAAGTGTGAATTTTTGAAGTAGCTGAGCATTTGTTTCTTCATAAGTAGTTTTCAGCATATGTAACTCCCTCTGATTTAAAGTAAGCATTCAGGGAGTAGAAGGCATACCTCTGTATAAGCATATCCAGGGAATTGTTGGAACAACGGAGCTTGTCATGCCAGTTCCAGCTTTTAATGTAATAAATGGAGGTAGTCATGCTGGCAACAAGCTCGCAATGCAGGAGATCATGATCTTGCTTGTAGGAGCTGATTGAAGATTCATTTTTAGAATCTATGCGTATGGGTAGTGAGGTATACCATGTCTTGAAAGACATCATAAAGGCAAAATAGGGGCAAGATGCATGTAATGTTGGAGATGAAGGAGGTTGTGCTTCGAACGTCCAAGATAACAGAGAGGTAGTGGTTTTGCTCCTTGATACTATAAAAAAGGTTGGCTATACTGGAAATGTAAAAATTGGAATGGATGTAGCAGCTTTGGAGTTTTTGACTAAAGATGGCAAATATGATTTAGACTTTAAAGAACAACCAAATAGTGGGACCAACTTGCTCTCTGGATCGAGTCTTACTAAACTGTACAAAGAGTTTGTCAGAGACTTCCCAATTGTTTCCGTCGAAGATCCTTTTGATTAAGATGACTGGAGCTAATGGGCAGCTTTTCAGTCAAAAGTTGACATACAGCTTGTAGGGGATGATTTCCTTGTGACAAACCCAAAGAGAATCGCTGAAGGAATTGTGAAGGTAGCACCGAGTCGCGGAGGTTCTAATGGAGCAACACCGGAACGTTGGCAATCGGCTTGACATAACAGAAAATCACGGAGTAGTCATGTATTACTGACAACGGGGTGCTGAAATAGAATCAAACTGGCAGCCAATCTCGGTCACTCATTGATGATGTGATTTGTGTTGTTCGATGCCGAGCTTGGAGCTGCACTCATCCACTAGTTGACTTGTATGTTGGGTCACATTTTGGCTAGTTTTTCTTCATTGATTGCCAGTTGCACGATGATCAACATCAAGTGATGTTTCTCGTCCGGATTGGGTTCTACAATTTTGTGGAGTTTTACAAACAGTTCATGTTTGAGTTTCCTTGTTTTCGTCAATTGTTTACATCTGTTGGGGATGACTGCGACTGTTTGAAATCATTTAACTTATCTCTCCTCTGGCAAACAGTTTGAGAGCCACGTATTCTGTGTACCCATTGACAACAAATTGGTGGATTTCTTTTAGCTCGTGCTTCTCTTCTTTTTCGGTAGCCAACAAATGCAGTGATGTGCTGGTCACATTCAGTGGCGTTTGTCACTACGTGGATGATAATAGGGCCCTTTGCAGAACCAACATGTCATATCAACCTGGCAGTCGAATCGTGGGTGCTTTTGGAGCGCCTGAGTGGTGGTGTCTTCATTGCTCGGAGTTCAACAACCCACGTTTGTAGCCGTGCAGATGAGGACAATTCGGGTTAGACTGTCGGCTGATTCCATGGAGTTCAAACTGGGCAGACCTCACGCTATTTGGCAGCCATTCATCGGCTCTCTCTGCCACATGGAGTTTGTTTCACACAGTTCATCAGCAGCATCAATTACGTGGAGCTACCGAACAGTCATCTTCATCGGCAACCGACTCTTCAAAATCACTGGCATCTTTGGTTTCGCTGGCACTCTCCCTTAGCTTAGCGTGAAAGTCCATGCCTTGATTTGTTTTGTTATGTTACACTTTGGTTAAAAGTATGGGTCACATATAATAAGGTTTGGTCATATTTAGGTGTTCGTGGAGAAAAAAGTGGATCTATATCCACTTTTTCATTTTTTATTATTATTAATTATTTTTGCCTTTATTTGATTTTGGATGAGAATGGTTTGTTGAGCCTATAAAGGGCCAACCTTCTCTTTCGTAAAGATGGAATTTTTGGCTGGGAGGATTTTTCCCTAGAGCTAATAAAGAAAAAATATCAAGTTGAGTTTTTGGATATTTTGGGCTTCTCTGTCGTAGTTCCGTGTTTTCATAAGTAATAGATCAAGCCAGCATAGAGGGCTATAATCTAGTACATTGGGCAAGCATTTGCAGCTGCCAAGTTTCTTGTCGCCGTTATGTTCTTAGAGGTCTAGGAGCAATGGATAGTAGTCGGTTATACTTCCATTCTCCCTGCCTCTGATTATGGAACGGACCAGTTTAGTCTCCCTTCTGCCTTTCTGAGTCCTCTTCTGTCTCCATTTACCCTTCTGGTACTGGCACTGGCCTTCCCTCGAGGACTGATCCTCCTTTCCCTTCCATCCCATCAATCCAACTCATTTTCCTTTTTCGCTACCCGAGTTTCTCTAAGGCAGCCTCTTCAGATCACCCTGCCCTCAGCTGCACCTGCCTTAGAGATCCGAACTTAGGGAAACCCCCCTAGAGTTAGAGAAGAGCTAGCCTGAAGCGAGGAGAGAGGGGTGTGGTGACATTGGCCTCTCTCTTGATAGTTATCGCCGGGCCGGCGCGCCCGCAGTTTGGGCTTTCAGCACTCGTGTGCCGGTTTTGGGCGACAACAGACACTGCCCAGCATAGTGTCCCATCTTCTGACAAGCAAAGCACTTTACAGTGCTCAGATCCTTCTTCTGCCCATCCTGCTACTTGGCCCCACCCTTCTTGGGATCCTTCTGGTTCTTCTTCTTTCCCTTTGCTGTCAAGGCCACATCCTCCTCATCCTCCCTATTAGTAGAAGCATTGCCTTGCACAAGACCCCTTCGAGTCTCCTCCTGAACAAAATCATCACATATCTTGTCCCATGTAGGTAAGGTCTTCCTAGCTACCAAAGCCTCCACATACATAGCGCAAGGCTTTGACAGTCTGCACTAGCTCTACATTAGGAACAACCTCCCCAACTGCTGCAAGTTCATCTCTTACTTGAGAGATCTTAGTAAGGTAAGACAACATAACCTCTCCTTTGACCGTCCTGATGCTCTTCAGCTTCTCCCTCAAAACTATCTTCCTATTCTCGTTTGAACTCTGAAACAAGCCAGTCAAAGCACTCCACGTTTCATGTGAACCATCCTTCTCTGAAATGCGTGGAATCACATGGTCTTTAACAGCATCTAGGATAATCCTCATGGCCTTAATATCTTTCTTGTTGAAGGCATCCAATGCTACCGCATCGGTGGAAGCCGAAATAGCAAGGGGATTAGTAATAGTATTTCTAACTACCTCCTCCCACAACTCATTTTTGTTCAACATAAGCAAAATCCCAACTTTCCATGGGACAAAATTCCCAGCCCCATCAAGCCTATCCTCCATTCTCAGACCAGCTGAAGTCATATTTCTCAAAGAACAAGTTTCAACAGAATGATGCTACTGTCAAAAGAAAATCTATAAAATCTGGAAATTACTTTTCTGTCTGCAAAAATTAATTTTCTGCCCCACTCAGCTTTGATACCATGTAAGTTTTTCTCAGTTTCAGCCACCAGTTTAAATGTCGAAAATATCTCAGTTTAATGCCCAACCTAGAAATACATAACGCTGGAAATAACATAAAATTTCAGACTGAAATAAACACTGGTGTAACTCAATTTTTAATGACAGAAAATGAAATAAATGCACACCATGAAATTTTTAGACACAGTAAATGTTTGGCAACATACCCAGGAAAAACCTACAAGGGGAAAACCTATTAGGAGAGAGAGTGTTTCCGCCTTTCATGCACCTTGGGGGGTTTGGGCGTGGCAGAAATCTTCAAGCCACTGCGTGCGTCCTTGGGGGCAAGTCTCGAGTTGAGATATTGTCACTCAACACTCTACTTTTCTGTCTTAGCCAACTCCTAGTGAAGCCAAGGGGGGTGGCCCCTATTAGAAGAAAATCTATGGTTTTTAGTCTACGAAAGAAAAGACTAAATCTAGGAGTTAAAATGAAATGGATAAAATAACACAACAGACTATTGCAAGAAAGAGATCACATCAACAACATATGACAATGTAAGCACCATTCACGACATTTTGCAATAATTGATTTAAGCATTGAAAGTAAAACAGACCAGTGCCAATGAATATGGAGTGCTTATGAAAGTGGAGTGCTGTTGTGTCGTGTAAATATTGCAGTTGTCTCGTTGGTCAGTTTTAAAATTATTAATAAGTAATTAAGGGCGTGGGTTAATTGTGGGTTTGGCACAACAAGTCAAGTCCCTTCGAACTGAGTGCTAAAGCGGTAATACCAAGTGTCCAACGGGGCGAGGATGAACCTGCTTGGGGTAGCCCCCTGACTCTATAGTAACTACCCTTTGCAATCTCCCGAGTTCTCGAGAAAATCACTTGTGTGGATTTTCCTATTAAATCTAGTAACTCGTATCCCTTTTTGATACAGCCAACTGATCAGACAAACTGCGCGGTGTAGAACATACGGGGAAGGAGTCTTGGTTTATTTTATTAGAGACGTAACAATGAGTTGTTTAGATGACGACCGAAGAGTCTCTTTCACCTTTTGGGTACTCGGGAAAGCAACGGTTGGATTGATTTGAAAAATTAAGAACAAATAAATAAAAGAAATATTTTTTAATTAATCCTACCACAAATCTCTTTAACCCTTTTGGGGTACTCGGGAGAGCCTGGGGTAAATATTTCTTTTACTTCCTGGATCAAATAAACAACTAAATCGGAAATAAAGATAAAACTAACTAAAATTGGAAAATCATAAAATAAAAAAAAAGACAGAGACAAATTCCCCCAGGGGGGAGATGGGGAGTGGGCTCGAAAGAGCCTACTCAGAAAGATCTTTTATTAATGGTATTTACAATGCTTGAGGTGGATGCCAATGGTCCTTACAGATCTGGATCCAAAGGCTTACAGGTTTTATGAGTAAGACAAGATCAAGAATGGTGCTCCGGGAGGTCTTTGAACAACTTAGATCTTAGATTTTACGACAGCACTTCTCCTTGTCCTGGCAATAAAAGTGAAAAACCGACCACCTGTAATGCACCAAATGTGCCAAATAAAGCGTTAAGAACATAAAAATATTAAGTACTGAAAGATTGGAAATATGCGCAAGTACTTAATAAAAACTAGATCTACTTTGAAAATATTACTTTATGTTTCTAGATCTAGATATATGTTTAAATAGATCAATCGTTAGATATTGCTTGAAAGATAAACTAAACTACTTAAGCATGTGAATAACCGTAACTGAGAAAGATTTAATTTTTCTTTAAAAAATAAAGGAAAGAGAGATAGAAAGAGTGTTGGAAGCCTAGGAATGTTGGGCCATGGAGTCTGCTTTGGTGGAACACCAAGGGACTACGTCCTCAAAAAGATCTTGAAGATGAGGAAGATTCAAACTAGCTCAACCCCTTCTACAAANGCACAAACAGATGGTTAAAACATAGGTGTTGCTGGAAAAAGACAATTAGAAAGCATGCAATTAAACTTAAAATACATGCAACTCCAAGAGATCTGAAACAAGCGAGTCAAAATCAATGCTAGCATGTCGAAAAACATTGACACGAAGGCTCTAATAACTTCCTAAGGCTGAAACACCAAGAGGACTACCCCAGCTTTGGAGGTGTGAGTGAAAAACTCAGAAATTATTAGTCGTTTGTTTAACAACCAATAGTAATTGAGGGAAAAACACTCTGGGCAAGTCGGCTTGATGCTTAAGTCCGGGAAGCTGGGCCTTTTATAAAAAAATAAATGCTAGGACATTCTTTACAATTTTCCCAAGGGGGTATGAACATGTGTTACAAAAAAATTTCGAACAAACTCCCAGAAAAAGCCTGGCGGACTTCTGAACTCTGATCATGATCAAGTGTACTTGTTCTACTTCACGGGCTTGCTTGAAAAAACCACCAAGTACAACTTAGGTGGTAACAGAGAGTATTTTTATTTCTTTTAGTAAATGGAACAGCAAGTACAACTTATCTCTACTGCATTAAATGCACCCAGACTTTCTCAATTTCGGTGCCAAAATGCCTCCTCGATTTTTGTGCCAAAACTAAGCCTCGAAATCCGAGCCAAAACAGTCCCTCGATTTCTGTGCCCATGGCCTTGAAATCTGTACAGAAAATCCCCCTCGGTTTCCGTGCAAAAGGTACAGTCTGTATGGACCTCGAAAACAGTGCTGTACGGCCTTGGTTTCTGTGCATGCCTTCTCGGTATTTGTGCCCAGACTTGCCTTGAAAACCATGCCCTCAAAACATGTATTGTACGGTCACCTCGGGATGCGTGCCAACCAAAAACTTCTCCTTGAAATTCGTGCTGCATGGACACTCAACTGCCTCAAAATTCGTGCCTCCTCTCTCTTCTCTCTTCTTCTCGTCTCAAGAATGAATGCAAATGCCTTTCCTTTGCTTTTTGTCTAAACCCTAGGTAGGTGAGGAGCCATCTAATCCAATGGCTGAGATTAGACTAGATCAATGGATGAGATTAAATGCTTTCATTTAAATCTCATAAATAAATAAATTCACTCATCCACTTCAATTTATCCAAAATTGACCTTAATCTCTAAAGTCACATTAAATGCTCATCTCAAGTCATTTAATGCAAGGGTAACTTTAATTTCCCCTTTTAAGTGACCAAGGCTAAAGCCACCTAGGGGAACACTTTCCTAGGTACAAAAATCAACAGTACTTTTTGTGCATATATCTTTCAGTATCGATCTGCACCGGTCAAATCACATTTTAAGATACCTATCTGAGGAACATCTACTATAGGAAAACAACCTACAGTTTGGTTCAAAGCAATATTCTTTATCTAGAAATAACAAACATCTTGCTGATTGAAGAAGTGGTTTTTGAAATCATAATAATCTGATGTTCCACCAAGTTTCTGGGATGTGGGGATGTAGGAACTCATCTGGGGGATGTGTGGAGACACCCCTCATTTGAGGGAATGTCATTGGGGACGCGGGGTTCGCCGACACAGGGGATCTTGCCTGAAATAATAAAAATTTTAGATTTAAATATATGAAAAACTGAAACATAAATAATACACAATAGTAATCAATTGATTGAATCAATCACAAATTTGATACACGACAGAATGATATGTTGATACGTAACATTCTTACATAACAATGAACATATTAAATGAATGATACATAAATAATATCTTGATACAGTGATTCATAACATAAATACACAGCAATGGACATGCATAATAATTATACAGAACATAACATAATAAATGACCATAATATTATGCTATCCATAGAATGCATACAGTACTAATCAGTCTCAGGTTGTCACGGTTTAGCTCTCAAAATTCACCTCAATTAATGTTCATAGTTCAGCTTTCAGTTCAGTCTAGTACTCTTGCAATAAAATGCAAATGAAAAATGAATGTGGGTTGGTGTTTATGTGCTTTATTTAAATTGCAAATAGGGTTTAGTGATAGATGAGTTCAGGTTTAGTGACAATAGACAAGAGATTTACCTTGGAAATCCTTAATAGGGAAAACCAACAAACTTAGATCCATACCTCTTTCTCATTGTATTAAAAAACAATTCACAATAAAGCATTTAGGTATTTTGTAGCATCACTCAACCCTAATTTGCCAAGTGGTATTAGATTACAATGGGTTGAAACCATGAGCTGAAAAGCATAAAATATAGACGCAAAAGTCATGTTAGGATCCACAGTCTACTTGCAAAGAATAAAATACATCCAATAGTTGGGAAATATCCCCAATGGAGACTATGCTGCAGTAGTACCCACGTCTAGGAGTGTGGTGAGCATGTTGCCCTACTCATAGGAACACATCCCCATGTAACATTGTAATAATCATCTGTTAGTCACAACTCAAGTTCCTTTCTAGAATGTCTCTTTGAACTTCATTAGTAGGTTGGGCTAGGAGTTTAAGATGTTGAGGACATATAGCATCAAAATCAGAAAGTTTCTTCATGTAAATTGAAAATCATGTAAAAATTATCTTGCTTTTTCTAGCATTTATAAATTATTTCTTCTAAGATGTTGAGGACATATAGCATCAAAATCAGAAAGTTTCTTCATGTAAATTGAAAATCATGTAAAAATTATCTTGCTTTTTCTAGCATTTATAAATTATTTCTTCTAATTTTTATGCTACTCCAAGGATTTAGAATTGGTAGTCAGGGCGATGAGGGTCTATTATGGGTTGGAGACACTCAAATTCTTTGGGGATGTGGAATGGGTATGGATGGCAACACAAACGATTGAAATATAAAGAAAAGTTTTTAAATACTGAAAGTATAGAAATTATTTTTTATAGAGATAGATTCTAAAAACTAAAATGCAAGAACATCAAAGCAGATTATTAGAAATATATATGTAGTATGTGCCATGTACTATATTGTACGAATCAACAATTTTCTCAGTAATGGTGATCTTGAATGTACAATGATGATGATCATCCATCTTTGGCAACAATCATGGCTCCCTGCATGGTGTTGCCTCCTAATTCGCAGCTTGGGTCACATGGCAAAAATCTTCAAGCCATTGGGTACGACCTTGGGGGCAAGCTCAAGCCAAGTGCTGTAGTGTCAACTGATACTCAGCACCTTCGTCTAGGCCAACTCCTAGCGAATCCAAGGGAGGTGGTCCCTATAAAAAGTAAAAGCTAAGGTTTTTACTCTATAAAAGAAATGATTGATTCTAGAAGTTAATATGAAATGGATTAAATGCTTAACCACAAACCACTGCAAACTAAATTATAATCAACAACTTAGGAAAATCAAACACCATTCACGACATGTTATGAAGATTGATTTAATCATAAAAATGAATAGACCAGTGCCGATGAATATGGACTACTCGTGTATAAGGGGTGTTGCTGTAGTCTCGGTGAGAGTATTGCAATGTCTCATTGGTAAGTTTAAGATTTATTAATGAGTTGATTAAGGAATGGGTAAATTGGGGTTTGGCCCAACAAGTCAAGCTCCCTTGAACTAGGCGCTAGAGTGGTTTTACCAAATGTCCAGTGGGGCGAGGCATAACCTGCTTGGAGTAGCCCCTTGACTTTGTGGTAGTCACCCTCTTCGGCCTCCCAAATTCTTACGAAAATAACTTGTGTGGATTTCCCTATTAATCGAGTCACCAAACCTCCTTTCTGAAGCAACCAAACTGATCAGAGTATGCTGCAGTAGTTCAAAGCATACGTGAAGCAAGGCCTTGGTTTGTTTTTATTAAATATAAATGTGATGTTTATTAGCAAAGCACTCACGGCTAAGAATCTCTTTCCCCCTTACGGGACACTCGAGAGAGCACAACCGGGTTAATTTTAAAGGCTAAAACTTAAAAAGACAAAAGAAATTTGTTTTCTAATTAATCCTACCATGAATCTCTTTTCCCTTTCGGGTAACTCGAGAATGCGTGGGGTTAGTATTTCTTTCCTTGAAGCAATAAAGTAAAACAAAAGAAAAAGGTAAAGCAACTAAACTAACAAATCAAACCCAAAAGGAGAGACGACACAGATCCCCGAATGGGTATGGGGTGTGGGAACTTTGGCAGCCCACTCGCTCTCTTTATTACAAAGGTTAGAACGTAAAATAAATATTTTTGGATACCGTGATCTTTATCATGGAGATCAATGGATTTACAAGTTTTTTCTTTGAAAATGGATGGAGAGAAAGGGGATGAAAGAATAGGGAAGGTAGAGAGTTTTAGGTTCGCTTGAAACTTTAGTTTTCGGGCAGCCTTTCTCTCTACCTTTTCATCAAATGATAAAAAACAGCCAAGAAGTTTATTAGAAAATGATCCCAAACACTTTAAAGAGTGTTTGGGAAAATACTACAAAAAAGTTTCGAAAAAATTCTAAGTTAAAAAAAATAAACAAAATTGCAAAAATTTAACTAAGGCAAGCTATAGAGGTTGTCTTCCTAGGATTTTTGCTTGCCTCTTCAAGAGATGGCAAGCAAATGAGAAAGCACTAAATGCTATATAAAAGATTAAGTCTCAAAACATTCTCTTAATCAAGTACATTAGATTTAAACTTTAATTTGCACAAAGAGTGCTAGATCAAGATATTAGATTTGAGATTAAAAGAACACTAGTAATCTAGACTTTTAAGAATTTAGATCTACTCTTTATATGACTTTGAAATATAGATCTAAGAACAAAAAGGAACTTGAAACCGAAAGGAAAGAATTTTTTTTTAAGAAATTTGTGGATCAAAAGCTGAGGAACCAAGGTAGAGCAAGAAAATAAAGGAGAGAAAATGCCTTCCAAGCGAGATCAGAGGGATGGTGCTTCTTTTATTTCAAAATTTATGGAAGAAAAAGTGGAGCCCATTCGCTCATCAATAGTCCAACTTAGAATTCCTGCAAAGAACTTTTAACACTTGCAAGGGGATTAAAAATACTTGTGTAATTTGCTAAGAGACAACTTAATAAACATAGATTCACACTAGATAGATATCATATATTATCAAGTAGTCTCTTACAACCTACAATAAGAAAGCAACCTATCAAGAATTACTTATTATTCTTACCAAAATATAAATTCCCTATGAAGACAAGATGATCCCAAACATGTGCAAGCATAAAAGAAAAAACAATGCAGGTTACCTCAATATTTAAGAGCAAACTCCATCCAAACATCCACAGACCCCACATAGAAATTGCCTCCAAAGCCTTTTATTAACAATACTCAGAAAAATATTACAATGAGTGCAAGCAGCGTTTCCACCTTTTGATACTAAGAAGAGGCTAAATTCCTTCTTTATATAGAAAAACTAAGCAAAGGGGGGGCGCATGGGCCATTCAAGCTGATTGGTGCAAATTTGAGTTTGAGAGGGAGTTAATCCCTTGATTCGAGTGAGTTAGAGGGAGTTGAACTCAAGAAAAATGTGCCACCTCTCAAGAGGTACGTGTAACCTCTCTTTGGGATCTCCAAAACACGCAGGCTGGCTGCCACACAAGCAAATGTGCCCCCTTCTATGGAGAAAAACGTCCCGTTGATCTCGAAAACTCATGCTGATTAGATTTGATGTCGAATGTCAATTAGAATTCTTAGTTAACTCTTATATGATGTTTAGTTAGCTTCCCTAAACTCTGGACATGTCTTCGACATGTTTCCGTTAATTAAGGAATTTGTCTTTTTCCTTTATTTTCCAATTTTTTGTTATTTGTTTTGTCATTTTCGAGTAATATTCAATTTTGGTAATAAATAATTACTCGAAAACTTAGGAAAGTGGGTCTTGGGGTAAAGTGGGTGCTCTGAGTGTGAAAGCGAGCACCCTCATGGCAAAAATTTGGAGTCTAGACCACACTTTTATTACATTTTTAATTTTCCCAATTAAACTATTAAAAAATAGCCTAAGTTTATGGGAAAAATTATTTTTCTCGAAACTTAAAAAAATCCTAGGGGGACCTAGTACATGTCCATGTGACTCAATAATAATGTCTAACAAGTTCATGTACATTGACACATGAACTGTAATAACCTCCTAAGGCCTAACCACCAAGACGACCATTCCAACTTTGGAGGAGCAGGTGAAAAACTCATAAATTATAAGTCGTTTATTCAACAACACATAATTAACAAGGAAAAAACAACTTGGAATACCTGGATTGATGTTTAAGTCCTAGGAAGCCAATCCTTTACAAAAAAGCCATGCTAGCCATGCTAGCACATTTATTACAATCTCCTCGCAGGGTATGAACATGTGGTAAAAAAGTTAAAAAGGGCCTTTCGAGGCCTGAATGGACTTTTGAACTTTGAATTTGAACAAGTATTTGTTCATCTTTGGCTGCTCACTTGAAAGGCCAACTGAGTGCAACTTAGGTGGTAACACATGGAAGCATTTATTGCTTTGTAGGGCTTTCAATTGTGAAATTTATGACTTTAATTTATAGTGGGCCTAACATTGACTTTGATATGTTTTTAGATAGATTTAAGTAGTTAAGATCATACGTGCTTTGCATTTATTGCCCCAGTTATGATCATATGGCAATATTCCTTTTTTGGCATCCAATATATTGTACATACTTTGTTTGTAATATATCATTTGAAATATAGGTACCATAATCCAATATGAGAATAATTAAATATACAATACGATACGATAAAAATATGGATTTGAAAAATGCAATATGACTTCGATATTGGAGTATGCATCTTTATAAATAACAAAAGACATTAAATATTATATATTTATGTTGATTATGCCTAAGCAACATCGAGATCCATTCTTTTGGAGAATGGAGGCACCTAGTCAATTACCAGGAACTTGAACTAGTTTAGTACTGGGGGACTCAGCCTAGAGATGAGTGGCCATTCTTTGAATGGAGGCACCTGGTTAGTTACTAGGAATATTGAACTAGTCTAGGATTGGGGGACTCAGCCCAGGGCTGAGGGGCCATTCTTTGAATGGAGTCACCTGGTCAGTTACCGGGAACTTGAACTAGTTTAGTACTGGGGGACTCAGCCTAGAGCTGAGTGCCCATTATTTGAATGGAGGGACCTAGTCAGTTACCAGGAATTTGAACCAGTGTAGGAATGGGGGGCTTAGCCTAGGCCCGAGGGCCATTCTCCGGGAGAATGGAGGCGCTTGGTCAGTTACCAAGTATTTGACATTGAGTCAATTGATGCAGCCTAGGGCTGAGGCACCTGGTTAGTTACCAGGTTATCACTATAAGCCCACAACCCCAAATACATCAGGTTTCTCCCCCTTAGGGTGCCTTGGGCTTCATTTCAATTGCCATTGCTTGGGATCATAGCTATAGGAGCTTCCTTGGTCGAGGTGATGACTACTTCTTTCAAGGATATGCTCTTTTCCACCATCCCCAATGATTAGTTGTTAATTTTGGATTGTACCCACCTAGGTTCTTGGATGGTAAAGGTTGCCTTCACCCCATCCATCCTAATGGATAAGGAAGCGCTATTGCAAATAAAGTTCTACAGAAGCATGGTTTGATATGATGCTTTTATGATTTCTAGCCAAGGTTAGTTGATCTTCATAAGTGGATATCTTGGATTTGGAAGACCTATCTCCTGAAAGAAGCCTACATCTATCCCTAAACATGAGGTTTCTTCATTGTTTTGCACTCTGGTCCTTTGTTTAGAAGATGAGTGGACCTTTGAATGAAGTTGTGGTACCCTGCCTTTGACTCTTTTTCAAAACCCACAACATTTGCACTAATGTGGGTTTGGCTCCCAAACCCCACTCTTCTTTTTTGGTTCTTTGAATTGTTGAATGCAAATGAGAATGAGTTTGGCAAATTTTACTTTCAGTGTGAAGAAACAATGAAACAACACATTACCACTTATTCTAAGATTTGTTACATGTATAGAAATCGATTTTTCCAATGGACTATTGGAAGAAATCCAGATGGAAGCGAAGGATTGTGTAGATTCAAAAGGTTGATTACAAATAGATCACATTAAGATGTATATCTTGCTTTGAGGTTGGGCATGCAACAACACCCTGCCCTAAGCGCCAGTAAGGAACTTCTTTAGGTACCAAGAAGCGTGTGAGGTCATACCTTTATGCTGGAATGATATGACTGACCAATGCCATCTAGTACAATTAGTGGCTTCCAAAGTAGGGATTTTGGAATCAATAACAAACACAAATAGCCATTTTGCATGGTAACTACTCTTGGCGTTGCAGAAACTGGTTCCCAACGTTCTGATGTTTGAGGGAGCTTGGGAATGGGTACGAAACATTCCTAATCAGACAGGAAATTAATTACTTGTACCCACATTCCTAACATACCTGCGTTTTGGAAAGTTGTGTAACATAGAAAGATAGAGAATAAAAGAGCTAAGGACACTACCATTCCGATGTAGGTACAAGAACACAACTCTGGAGGAGGTTCAGAAACTTAAGTATTTACACCATAGTAGACCCATAAGAAATGAAGGACCTTAGCTCTTGGGGGGGTCAACAACTTGAAGTAAACATTGGAGCAGGTAAGACAAAACCAATACTAGTAGACTTTGCTCCATTTGGTTGCTAGTTGGACACTACTTTGGTTTATGAAACTATTGAAATAGGGGAAGAGCAAACCCCAAGGGAAGAATTAGTAGTTGTAACGATCATTGGAGGTGTTGCAATAGGAATATATGAAGAGAGGTGAAATTTCCTTGATTGTGATAAATGCCAAGTATCAATTATCCTATAGGTAGCGCCTTCTCCATGAAGACATTTCAACAAACAATATAACATAAAGTTATTCCTTGGAAGGGGTTCACCCTTGAGATGTGTGTCAATGGTAGTTATGGCCTCCCTTGGATCTAGGGTCACAATCAATAAAACAACCCTCTATGAGATAAGCACCGCAGATAATTGTGGAAGGTAGTTACATCTTCAATAAATGTGCAAGATGCCATGACAACGGGAGCTCTCCCCTTGACCAAGGGGTAAACCATCTAGGAAGAATACATTCATGCCAAAACTCACCCAAGAAGCTAGGGAGTTTCTTCCAATAAGCCAATGCACTCTCCAAGAATGGAAATATGGATATGGTTGCAATAAATAATCCTAGGTTGTTACAGCAATCTCTTCAATTATGGAGGATCCTCAAAATGTGTACCCAGAGCATTAATCCATGTGCAAGCAACCATCTCTCCATAATTCGAGGGCCAAAAGTGGGACGACCTAGGAGAATGTGCATCATGAGTAAAACCTCTCAATAAATTAATGTGAACAAACCACAAAACCATGTGCCCATAACATCAACGATCTCAATACCATGGGCCAAAAATTAGCATGCGCTAGGAATGTGTGCACCAAGTGAAGTGCCCCTCAAAATATGTGCAGCTAAATATCGGGTCAACGATTCAATAGACCAAGTGGCATGGGATGCTTCCCAAGAAGTGTACCCTAGTCTCAATATATATAAGGTCCAGTGATAAGTAAATACCTAGGGACTACTCTTAGTTTATGGGTCTCCCTCTCTAAGCATGCTCAAGGGGTCAACAAATGTGTACAAAATCCTCTTATCAAACACAACACTCCAGCAATATCCACATATATGAAGCAGGACTCCATACTCATAAAAATGCCCAAAAGGAGAAAATCCATAAACAACATTCATCAAAACCACAAAAAGTGTGCCCCCCAAGCCAACATCTTCCAAACACAGCCTGCTTAGTCAGGTTCTTCAACCTGGGACAAGGCCTCATGCAATGAAGGGTAACATGAAGCATTTTCATTTTTTCTTTTCTTTTCTTTTGCTTTATTGGCACTCACTAACTGTAACTGAGGAACTATCATGATTAGTGTTGCAATGTCTAAAGTTCTTATTTTTGTGTTTTCTTTCCATACACAAGAAATTTTAATGCTTTTTGTGAGTTAATTGTGCTTTACCGTATGTACTGTATATTTAATAAAGTCCACTTTCTTAAACTGTATCTTAAGTATTTGTGCTATGATATTTTAACTCAAAATATTTAAGCACGTGTTTTTCATGGAAGATCTCTATATACAGAGCCTAAATTTGAAAAAATGTTGGGAATTGGTAGCTTTCTTATTTTTCAGATGGTTCTATTTATTCATTTGTTTTTGGAAATTTCTTCTACATCTATTTGAAGAATGTATTTGTTACATGGTCTGCATTCCTTAGATAAGATATGCAGTAAGATAGTCTTGAGGGCTTGGGATTCCCAGAGTTATGCAGTCGACTTATGCTTTCATTGTGACTTCTCTTAATGCTAGGATTATTGGTTCTGCAACATATGTGGAATGCAACCTGGGCGAGGATTTGGTATGTATTAAATTACCATGATATGTGTTCCAAGTGGGATTTTCTTCTGTAACTTTTATGGTTCACTTCTTAAGATGTATTCTTTCAATGAAATGTAAATGTTTTGATGTGTTGTGTATCATTTTAAACTAACATATATTCATTCTTCCCCTATGAAATACACATCTTTAGTTCTTAGTAGGGATAGTCTAAAATGAAGCTTTACAGGGGAGGGGCTTTGTTACCATTCCGTAACAGACTTGACAGTTGTTAGAGAAGGCCATCTCTAAGAAAAACGCACAAGGACTGAAATATCCACAAGGATACAAAAATGTATATATAAAAGATATGAAACAATGAATGAATATTTACAGTTGACAATTTTATCTTTTGTATAGAGTTGAAGAGTTGAATTATGGTGAATGATTGTGACACATAGTGTGCCTAATTATAATTTACTAACTAGGCTCATCACATATCATCCCTTCTGGAAATGCTTCGTCCTAGAAGCAGTTGAAAAAATCCAATAAAAAAAATCCTCGAAGCTATAAACAATATTGTTGCATTGCAGACAGATCGTTCCATCCCATGTCGATCTTCTCTGGGATTGTTTGTTGGCATGTTTTTGGATGGAACATCTTAAATTGCAACTCCAAGGGTGACTTTGATATTGAGACCAAGTTGTATTGGAATCAAGATTCTTCAAAAAGTTGGCAGAATATAGTCCTTGTTCAAAACAATGCTGATAAGTTGACGGGTTGATGCGATGTCTCTTATGATTAGGATGTATATAAATCATCCTTGTATCCTGATTCTTCTTGATCTCAGATTTAGTATTCTCCTAATTCACTTTAGGCTTTATATCTTCTTCCTGACAACCTGCCACTCTGTTGATCTTGGGTTGAATTGCTTGAGGCTTCTATCTTCATAGTTTGTCCCTTTGGCCTAGTGATTAGTATTATTGTGAGTTACCTTATTAGCAGGGATCTTACCTATCCTCCTCATATGTAGACTTGTATACAACCAAATATTGCAGCTCAACATTCCTTTTACTGTATGTAGTGATGAACACTGGTTCACTGAGTGTTAAAAGCAGTCATTAAAGCATCTAACCAAACTCCTTATGCACTATAATCTTGTTAACATTCTTTTATAATCAAGAACTGTAGAAGGCCAATTTAGTCAGTGATTATATGTATAATTTGTTGATGTTGCTTTTCTATTGAAATTCTAGGTGGTAATTTGTTTATTGAGCTCTTCCTTATTGACACTTTGTTAAAAGTGCATTTTCTTTGGTAATGAATTTTCATCCTTAGGCAGATTTTGATTTTTCTATTTCTTGTTTAGGGTTCTTTCATCAAATTCACTGGTACTTTTACAAGGTTTTCAACATGCTACATGTACTTTATTCTTGGGTAAATTTCTTGGGAGTAATTAATAACTTTTATTAAGAAAGCATGCAATGCTATTGTATCTAAGCCAATAATTATCGCATGCTATGCAAAATAAAACATCAATATACATTCATCATTTATATGTAAAGAAATACAGATACTTAGAAGATACTCATATTCTACAACTTGAGTTTTATGAATTGATTGAAATGGTTTGATTCACCTCGTAGCCATAGGCATCCGACAACAAATTCCACCCTAGAGTTGGGGCCCTGAATCGACAAGCTACTCAAGTTGTATGGCTTGCTTCATTGGGCAATCACAATATTCAATGGCTTAATGGTCCCTATTCAACCTTCACAGAAGAAGCACCAATATTTGAACTGTGTAAAATATCCATAGGGAAGTCACTATTGTTGCCATATTCTTTATCTATCCTTTCACATAGTTCTAGGTTTGACTCTTCATATTCTGTTCCATGTCTATTCCAACTCGACCCTTTGCATAGGCCCAACTATTCACACACAATTACAGGTTCCTTTATGTGTTCAATCTCTTTACACACAATTCTATGCTTGATCTTTCACAGTGTTCTAGGCTCGATCTTTCACTCGTGGTTCCAGGCTCTATCCTTCACACAGTTTCAGGTCTTCAATTTAGCCTATAGAAATAAGTTCTCACTTTGATAGGTTAATACACAGGGAACTACCATCCCTCTCTGATGCAGTTATGAAAGGACAAAACCAAAATAGGTGTTTGACTGTTTCTTCCTTATTACAGAAAGGGAATTTATGTTGTGGACAGGTCCCATATTTAGATGTTGGCCACGTGGAGGTTCACCCAAAATCATAGACCAAGGGAAAATGTCTTTCTTCAGCTTGTTATATGCTTCCCGCACAGATTGGAGTCAAAACAACCACAAGGACTTCTTAGACAATATTCGTTGGACAATTTTTATTTACAAATTCAAAATTGCTTTGGAACTCAACTACTGATATCCATCAATAGATTTGTATTTCTTATACCCCTTAGAGTAGTTCCACTTCCAGTCGTTCTACCATGTAGACGATTGTTACTACCTAAGTTGTACTTGGCGGATTTTTCAAGTGAGTCGAGAAGGTTTGAACAAGCACACTTGTTCATGATGAGAGTTCAGAAGTTTGCCAGGCTTTTTCTGGGAGTTTGTTCGAATTTTTTTTGTAACACACGTTCATACCCCCTTGGGGAAATTGTAAAAAATGTGCTAGCATCAATTCTTTTAAAAGGCTCGGCTTCCCAGACTTGAGCATCAAGCCGACTAGCCCAGAGTGTTTTTTCCCTCGGTAATTATTGATTGTTGAACAAACGACTAATCATTTGAGTTTTTCACTCTCACCTCCAAAGTTGGGGTAGTCGTCTTGGTGGTTAGGCCTTAGGAGGTTATTAGAGCCTTTGTGTCAGTGTTTATAAACATGCTAGGCATTCGAATTGAGTCGTATGGACATGTGTTAGGTCCCCCTAGAGTTTCGTCAGATTCCGAGAAAAATAAGTTTTTTTTCCTTCTATTTTTTAAGCCATTTTTAATGGTTTAATTGAAAAACTTCAAAGTGTAATAATTAATGGGTCCGGAGTCTGGTTTTAGCATGGGGATGTTTGTTTTCACACTCAGAGCGTCCTCTTTACCCTATAGGCCACTTTCATATGTTTCGGGTTGCTAAAACACCTCGTGGAGCATTATTCAGCTAAAGGGCATTAAAATGGCATTTTAATGCTAAGTTGCAACAATTTGGTACCAAAGTCAAATTTTAAAAAAGTCAAAATTGATTTTCTTAATGGGCGGAATAACATGGCATGTGGGTCCTTTTAAGCATGCGACCATTTTCAAATGCTAAGACCTAAACTTTGGTTATATTTTTAGAAGTGGTGAATGGTTTATAAGGAAGGAGATGACATAAACCACTTTAGCTAAACGCCAACACCAAGTTAAAGCTTGCGATTGGAGAGTGGGGTGGACCCCTCTTCAAATTGAAAGTTTGACATTGTTTTAAATCTTTAGCTTAAGGTTTAACATGGAGGCTAGCTAATACTTTGGATGGATGACGTCAACTTCACACCAACCTCAATTGAACCCTCAATTGAACTCGCGCATGTGGATAGATTGACGCCAACCATAATGCATGGAGAGTGGTTGGTGGTATTTGGTGCATGATGATTGATTTGATGAGTTTGGTGAAGATAGGTGGCACTTGCCTCTTCACTTCGACTCAGTGGAACTCAACATACACTCCTAGTCTATCTTCAGTGTAGGTAGCACCCCCCTGGGTCTTTTTTTGCTATTTAAGCGTGGCTCCTTTCCTACTAAGTCATACTTAGTCGGTATTATCAAGTGAGTCGGATGATGAGAACATACACTTGTTCACCTTTCAGAATTCAGAAGTCATTCAGGCTTTTTTTGGGAACTTTTTTGTTATTTTTTGTAAACACATGTTCATACCCTCTTGGGGAAATTGTAAAAAATGTCCTAGCATTTAATTTTTTATAGAAGGCTTGGCTTCCCGGACTTAAATATCAATCCGACTAGCCCAGAGTGTTTTTTCCCTCGGTTATTATTGGTTGTTGAACAAACGACTAATAATTTCTGAGTTTTTCACTCACACCTCCAAAGTTGGGGTAGTTGTCTTGGTGTTTTGGCCTTGGCAGGTTATGAGAGCCTTCATGTCAGTGTTTTTCAACATGCTAGGCATTGATTCTGAGTCGTATAGACATGTGCTAGGTCTCCCTAGAGTTTCGTCAGTTTCTGAGAAAAATATTCCGCAAAATTAGACCATTTTTAATGGTTTAATTAGAAAATTTCAAAATGTAATAAAAGTTAGATACGGAGTCCGTTTCTGACGTGGAGACACTCGTTTTCACACCCGGAGCATCCACTTTAACCCAGGGACCACTTTCCACATCAGTCGGGCAATTGGATCACCCTGTGGAGCATTATTTAGCTAAAAATGCATCAAAAAGGCATTTTAATGCTAAATTAAGACAAAGTGGCACCATGCTCAAAGTTTGAAAAAGTAAAAATAAGAAAAAAAGTTAATGGGGTGACATGGCATGGGTCCCCCAATTAACTTACGACCCTCTTCAACTTAAGTGTGGGTAAATTATGGTATTAAAACTTGGTTTTAAAGAATGGCTTAGTGCATGAAACTCATATTAAGAAATGAGGATGACACCATGAAGCATGCAAGTGGTGTGAAGGACTGGTGGACCCCTCTTAATAAAACCTTGAAGTTTTAAACCTCATAAAATTTATATAATATGATTTGCATATGGGAGAAGCTCACGTGAGGGAGAGGGTTGACGTCAACATGAATACGGAAAGGTGACGTCAACATGAATACGGAAAGGTTGGAAGCTAGCGTGAGGTGGAAAGTGGACCCCTCCCTTCACATTATTTGTTTTATAAACTTTGGTTCATTGCAATGATGGATTTGCATGCATTGGGATGACATCACCCTTTCACCAAACTTTGTCCAAGCTCACGCGTGATTGAAGGATGCTGATTTGGTGATTTGGCAATTACATGGAGTTGGTTGGCATGTGATTATGAGTTAACAGAGAGGTGTCAATCACCTCTGCACTTCAACTCAGTTCCTCTTCAGTTTAGAGTTAGATAACTCCAGGTGTATCTTCAGTGTTGATAGCCCCCCAGGGACTTGGCTCTAGCTATAAATAAAGTAGCCTTTCTCTCTTCCAAGCTAGTTAGAGTTGGATGAAGAGCTGGTGTCTATTGTAATACTGTTATTTTGCATCTATTTGTTGAGAATAAAGAAGTTTTGGAGGCTATACCGTGTAGTGCTTGTATTGTGTGGATCCCTAGCGTCATGCTGCTAATGTGGTAACTGTAATTTTTCAAATGTTGTGCTTTTTGTGTTCTAGCTTCAAAGGATTCGGCTGAATCAAGTAAGAGTTTAGATTTGGCAAGTAAGTTGACTTGCTTTATTTATTCATGTTGTGTATGTTCAAAGATCTAAGATTTTGTTTAAATAAGATTTTTTTTGCATGTTCTTTTTTTCTTCCATACATTTATATCTAGATCTCACAGTTTTGTGCAATTTTTGTGATCTAGTTGCAGGTTCCTGATCGAATGCGGTGTGGATCAAGATTTACGCCACTTCTTATTCAATAATAAGCTCAAGACACTGTCCCTCGGTGCTCCACAGAAGGGCCTTCCTCATGCTTTCTTGTTATCCCAGTAGCAAAACCAATCTTCTCTCCTCTTTCTCTTTCATTAAAATTAAAATTTTCCTTGGTTACTATGTTTATGCATGAGCATCTAGTTTTATCATATGCAAAATTCTTTCATTAGATCTCATATATAAACTTTCAAAGCTAGATCTCTTTTTCAAAAAAGTTTCATGAGCATCTTAGATCTAGTTTAGGGAAATCGTCATTTTTCAAGGCATTTGAAAGTAGATCTAAAAATTTGTTGAATGCATGGTTGTTCCCTTGAATCTAAAGGGTTTTATTTAGCAAATCAAGTGCTTTAGATTGGCTGCCCCAAAGCTAGCCAAGATCCTCAAGAGGACTTGTCCTCTTGAGTTATTTTTGTCTTTTCTTAAAAATACTTTAACTTAGTATTTTTGGGTAGTTTTTTGGTGGTTGTCCAAAGACACTTTTAAAGTGTTTTTGGGCACTTTACACTAATTAAAGCTTGCTGGTTTTTAGCAGGTCTGTCCGAAAAGAGGAGGAGGTGCTATCCGAAAAGTGATTTTTGGGCCATTTGAAATCCCCTAGAGGTCTCCCCATCTTCCATAGTCATTATTGTTGTACTTTGTAAGCCCTTGGGTTCGTTCGGTATAAGAACCAAGTGGCATTTTTCAATTAAGTTTTGTAACCAAGTAATAAAAAAGCAAGTTTGAGTAGGCTCTTTCGAGCCAGCTCCCCATCCCCCCAGCGGGGATTCTGCGTTTTTGTGATTTTGTGATTTTTCAGTTTTTTTTAGTTTAGTTGTTTTTAGTAGCATTGTATACTTGATTCATAAGCGTTTCAATATCTTTTACAAATTCAAAGCAATCATACTACTTACCCCACGACTTCTCGATTGACCCGAAAGGGGAAAGAGATGCGTGGTAGGACTAATTAGATAACCTGTGAGTTGTGTTTTGGTGTTTTTTATTTTTATTTTTATTTTTTATCATCTAAAATTAACCCCTCCTCGCTTTCTCGATTGAGGTCCACTTGGACCGAAAGAGATTCCTGGAGGTTCTCCCTTTTTACCAAAGAACACAGTTTAAAATCCTTAAAAAACTTATCAAGGCTTCGTTGTGTATGTTCTGCATTGGCTGCGGTTCGTCCGATCAGTCGGTTGCATCAAAAGCAGCGTGGGAGACTAGAGTAATTAGATTTCATATCTTTCAATTAACCTCCCCAGGCGAAAATCCAACGCCTCGATTTAAGCCGCTGCGGTGACGGATTACCCAAAGGAAGCAGGAACAACTGGGCAGTGACCTCGAGGCACCGTTATACTACACCCTTGCGGTGTAGAACACTATCTTCGAGACTCCAACCAGCCTACATATTCCTTGCGAGTAGCCGTACCGGTTAAGGTTTTTGGACATACTCCTCGTACCCCTTGGGTATATTGGGAGTCCCCTCCCCCCTAAGTAATCAACTCATCATACATTAACTTAAAATTTGACCAAGAGCACTTGCAACACCCATTTGTATTTCAACAACAATCTCATTTTTGGACTCCATTATTGGCACTGATCTATTTGATATTATCATATGTTTCGGCATTACTGCTTATCAAGTTTTAATTTGTATGCTGTTGTGGTGTAACAAATCTTGCAAATACCTTGTGTCGAATTCATTTGTCAAAAACTCCTAAGCAACTTATCTCATCACCATAAACACTAAAGCCTAAAAGCCTTAGCAATTAATAGGGTCTACCCCCCTTGGCTCTGTTAGGAGTTGGCCTAAACGGAGGAGTCAAGAACAAGGTGACAACCTTGACTCGAGACTTGTCCCCATTGACACATCGAGTGGCTTGAATATTTCTGCCATGCCCTCCCCCAGGTGTGTGAAAGGTAGCAATAGGACCGAAGGTCTGCTCTAGTTGTATTGTATTGCATTATTTTTGGAATAATAAAAGGCTTTGGAGGTCTGATGTGGTGCATGGCTCAAGTGTTGGATGATCACTGTCTCATGTTGTTGCTGAGGTAACATGTAGAATTACTTTTATGCATTTGCTATTCCTTGTCAAATCTAACCTCATTGAAGGATTAGTTCTAATCGGTAGGAGTGAGGTAGTTTCTTTGCTCTCTTAAGTAATTTAAGTTCAAGATTTAGAATTTGCATGCTGATTTGCTTATGGGTATCCTCTCTTTGTTTTTAGCATGAGTTTTTACTAGATTTGATTAGTCTCTTTGCAAGTGTGAAGGTGTTTTATAGGTGCTTCTCTTGGATTTGTTTGAGATCTTGCTTGCTTCTCTCACTCTCCAAGAACTCATTGTTGAAGAGTCATAGTCCCTTTGCTCTCCACCAACGGACTCAATAGCCCAATCATTGCCAAGCTTGAGCTTGTTCCTTCTCTCTCTCTCTCTCCTTCAAATATAAATCGAACTTTCCCCTTTGGTTACAGTTACTCACATGCCTAAGTAGTTTTGTTTCTCTTTCAGGGAATATCTAAAGGCTGATCTTTTTAAGCATGTTTCTAGATCTAGAATTATAAAGCATCATTCTTAGAATAGATCTAGTATTGTTAAGTACTTGTGCATAGTTTTTGATCATTCGGTACTTAACTATTTTATGCTTTTAATGTTATATTTAGCACATTTGGTGCAGGATAGGTGGCTGGTTTTTGTCTTTTGTTGACAGGATAGGGAGAAGTGTTGTTGGAAAATTGAAGATTTGGGCCATTTAGATCCTTCCAGAGCAACATTCCTTTTTCTTGCATCATTCCTAAAACCTGTAAGCCTTTGGATCCAGATTTGTAAGGACCATTGGGATCCACCTCAAGCATTGTAAATACCATAATACAATATTTTGAGTAGGCTCCTTCAGATCCCACTCCCTATCCCCCGTTGGGCGGTTTAGTGTCGGTGTACTTTTTTCATGGTTTTGCTCTTCTTAGTGTAGTTTTGCTTTATAGATCAGTATACTTTGCTATTTCAAGTTTGAGATTCGTTGCAAAGTAACAATAATACTAACCCCACGACTTTTCGAGTTACCCGAAAGGGGAAAGAGATGCGTGGTAGGCTTAATTAGAAAACCTTTGTTTCTTTCAATACTTTAAAATTTAAAATTTACCCCTCCTTGCTTTCCTTCATTTGAGCCGAAAGAGATTCTTGGAGGTTAATTTTCCTTTTTAATAAACAAACTTAGTCTTTAAAATCCTTAAAATGAACAAGACTTTGTTGTGTATGCTCTACATCGCTGTGGTTCTGGCTGCATCAAAAGTAACGTGGGTGACTAGTTTAATTAGTTTTCACATCTCAATTAACCTCCCCAGGCGAAAATCCAATGCATCGATTTGATCCGTTGTGGTGGACAAATTCACGAAGGAAGCGGGAACAACTGGGTAGTGACCTCGAGACACCGTCAGGCTACACTCTTGTTGGTGGAGTGTTGGAAATGTCTCGGAGACTTCGACCCAACCCACATATTCCTTGCGTGAAGCCGCATCGGATAAGGGTTTTGTACATACTCCTTGTGCCTCTAAGTATATTTGGAGTTCCCTTCCCCCTTAATTTAATCAACTCATTTGCAATATTAATGTAAAACTGACCAAGAGCACTAGCAACTCATTTTCCAAGCAATACAACAACACTCTTTCATCTTTGGACTCCATTTTTGGCACAGGTTTTTACATTATACAATCATCTGCTTCTGTGTGCTATATCTATCATATGTTGATCTATAGGCTATTGTGTTTTAAACATTTTTTGTTGCAATATCTTATTCAAGTGTTTATTTTCAACAAAACTCGTAAGTAACTCAATCATCATCACACTAAGCCTAACATCTTTGGAAACTAATAGGGTCTACCCCCCTTGGCTTCAATTAGGAGTTGGCCTAAACGAAGGAGTCAAGAACAAGGTGACGACCTTGATTGGAGACTTGCCCCCAAGGACACATTGAGTGGCTTGAAGATTTCTGCCATGTTCCCCCCCAAGGTGTGTGAAAGGCGGAAACAATGATGAAGGCCTCCCCAATTTGAAAAAGAAGTTGTTTGTGATTAACTCTTTGACTTGCAAAATAATAAGCCCATTAGTGGTGGCCAATCGAAACTTAGTTTTCAATCTTGGCCAAAGCCAAGATTGGAGACTTGCCCCCAAGGACACATTGAGTGGCTTGAAGATTTCTGCCATGTTCCCCCCCAAGGTGTGTGAAAGGCGGAAACAATGCTGAAGGCCTCCCCAATTTGAAAAAGAAGTTGTTTGTGATTAACTCTTTGACATGCAAAATAATAAGCCCATTAGTGGTGGCCAATCGAAACTTAGTTTTCAATCTTGGCCAAAGCTTCTAGTCATGAGTTTGCATATCAAATAGATCTCCAACATTGACGATACCTTTCTTGAAAGGCCACTTGGTCAAGAACTGGGTGGTGTCCTTCAAAGACTTGCTATGAAATTGAACCAAAGTGGATTTTCATATGCAATGGTCATCAAAATAATGCCTATTCGTAGGGAGTTACCTTTCTTAGTAGGCTGACATTTGATGGTTTCATAGGCTTTCCAAATTTGATGTATTAACCCTAACCAATGTTAACAAAAGAGATACAGATCGACATTCCCCCAGTTTCGTATATATAATGAGGCCCTCTAGTGATGCAATTGTGCAGGTCGTTTTAGCTTTCATTGGCCATCCACAACTCGGATGACCCATTTTGCACTTAAGGCTTCGGCTTGAAGAAAGTAGTGAATTATACCCAAACGCCCCTAATCTTTAGGGCTGCAACATAGAATTCCTTTAATGCGGTGGAAACCTTTTTTCGCTTTAGGATGACCCAAAGAAAGTCTTGAAGGAGCTTCTATAAACTTTGATAGGCCGCAATAGATAGTATACAGCACAACAAATAGTAGACATGAGTAGCAGTAAGTATTTTGGAGCAAATTTGGAAAGTAAATAATGGAGTGGATTTGATAAGGTCATCGACATTTGCAATGCGAGGACTGGATGAATCACTGACAAGATCATCATCATCTGCAACATGAGGATTGAATGAGCCTTCAACAAAAATATCTTGAAGAAGTGAAGATACATTTACAATAGGAAGGTTGGATGAGTTCTTAGCAACCACGAGAGTCTCCCTGAAACTTTTAAGATTACTTGGGATATTACATGTAGAAGTAGGAAGAAGATCAACATCATATTGTGAAGGAGAAGGATCCAATGAGACATGCCATGAAAGAGGACTTCCAAACTGATGAAAAGAGGCATGACTCATGGAAGCATTTTGAGAACCATCTAAAGAATCTTTTGAAAGAAGTATGCTAGAGATCTTGTTGGATTGTGAATGTGAATCTCGTCAAAAGTAGCCTTTCTATGTTTAGCTACCTAATGTGTGGTGGAATCATAGAGGCACAGATCTTGGCATTGGATTACCTTGGCTAGATAATGATACATATCCTATACTAGCTCTTCCAACCCTTCTAGATTCTTCTATTTCCATCTATTCTTAGGTTCTTTTCTTTGGCCTTAGATGTTATGCGTGGGAGCATTAGGGGTGGTTGATTAGTGCCCCTCAAGCGAGACACCATATCCTTCCCCCACTATTGGAGTAGTTATTCTTGGGTTTTTAGTAGTGTTGGCATGTCATTGCTTCTTCAATCTTCTCTCTTGTTTTGTTGTACTAGACATTAAATTCTTATCTAGCATATCATAGTTTAGATTATCTAGTATATAGGAGTGGCCATTTAACTCCTGCTTTGTATTTCACACTATTGTAATTAGCAGTCCCTTTGATGTATTTGTGGTCATCTTGTTGGACATTAATAAAATTATCTTATTTATGTATTTTGCTTTGATTTTCTACTAGAGTTTTGAATCCATTGAACTTTCCAAACTCTTCATTTTTGGATTTAATGGTATGTATTGAAATAATTTGGAAAAAACAATTAGCAAAGGTGATAATAAATCTTATCATGTGCTTGCCCTTTTTGTACAGTTCACCAATCCATTTGTATTCATTTTCCTTCAACTTAATAATGTCATGCATCAAAAGGTTCAATGTGTGTATCAAACACCCATACCAAAATATGTTGGGGTATTTATCTTCAATGATTGCTCCCGCTGCCTTACAATTAGCAACATTATCTGTTATGACTTGGATGACATTGTATGGACCAATAGCTTCAATGTTTTTGAGTAGGAGTTCTGCAATGTTCATGCCGGTCTTGAATTTATCTATGTAGTCATGTGCTAAAAGGAAGACTGCACCAGTAGCAGAGGCAGCAAGAACATTTATCAATGGCTTACCTTTCACATTTTCCCAACCATCTGATACAATTGATAGCCCATACTCATTCCAAGCATTTGTGAATTGCCCCAAAGCATTTTGGATTTTGGCGTTTTCCTTGTCAAGCCCCATAGTTCTAGCTTTGTCATACCTGGGGCTCTTGTATCCTGTTGGGGCAGTGTGGATGGCCTCTACCATTTCATGACAATAAGGTGAGCAAAGAACATTGAATGGTATGCCACATGCATAGAGAAACTGATACACTTTTGAATCCACATCATCCCTACCACCTTGATCAAGGAAATCTGATATTGTCTTGCCACGTGATTCTATGGGAGAGAATCCACTGCCTTGGGTGGATGGGCCTCCAGTTCTTGGTGATCATGAAAGGTCATGGTCATTCAATGATCGTTTTGTTATGTTTTGTGCTTCAAGTTCTTCCTTCTTATAGATCGCTCTTTGTGTTGATACCACATTTGGGCAAACACAAACTCCTACAGTTTTTTTTTCATCACATGGCATGTGCCCACATAGATGTCTTCTCACACGGGTATATGAACTTGTGTATGTCTTTTTACGATGGGGGCAAACAAATTTGGTGGTTCCACCCCCTCTCCTTACAGCCTGCCTTGCGACATATTTCCACAAGGGTGTGGAGTCCTCTTTGGTTTTCATTCGATTTTCCTCCTCTTCCTCCTCCTCCTCCTCTCCATGGTATGTGCCACTTCCCACTTCTTCATCCTCTTCCTCGTTCCTCCTCCGATTTCCAACCACCATCATCAAAATAACAAATGAAACCAACAAAATAAACCATAAACCCATCATCATGGTTGATGCCAGATGAAACTAGAGATTTAACTTGTTGCCTACAATAGAATGAGGGAAGAACTAGAGATTTAACAATGTACATTACTACATTCTGGTTACTAGACTCTAGAGTCTAGAATTTATATTCCAAGGCCAAGCATTCATCATTCATGAATCATGATTGAAATTACAAATCAAAGGTCAAAAACTTTCAAAAATCTAACACAAAGCAAATGACAAATCAACAAAGAAGATTGTAGAACCTACCTCTTTGGCTTCCGCTCTCCAATGGTGCAACCTTCTCCTCTCTTCGGACCTCCTCTCCTCTCCTCTTCTCTTCTCTTCTCTTCTTCTCTTGCAAAAGTGATAATGAGGTTGGAGAAGAGGGATTTATCCCCTAAAGTGCTCCTCCTTACCTCCAAAAACCCACCCTAATGCGTTTCCTCTCTTCCGCGAGCCGCAGGCGTCGTTTAAAGGTGGGAGCATGGGCGGGAGCGATGGCGGAAAAAAATGAAAGGAAGCGTGCTCTGGAAAACGCTCCGGATCGGGAGCGATCCAGGAAGCGCGCTTCGGGTTAGCTCCTGCAGCGCTTCCTTGCGGAGTGAGCTTTTGGAGGGGGGGCAAGGGGGGGGGAACGCTTCCCCATAACCTTTGTAAAATAAATAACTAAAAAAGAAATGAACTAAACTAGGAAAGCAAATCGAAACATAAAAACAACACGCCGACACTGATCCCCTAGGGGGGATGGGGACTGGGCTCTTAGGAGCCTACTCAAAAGTTTATTAACTTATTACAATGTTTTGGAGAAATGCACTTTGGTCCTTATAATTTGGATCCAAAGGCTTACAACTTGATAGAAAAAAGAGTTTTGGTGAAAATGGGAACTCCGTTGAGCTCTTTATGGTCCATTTTCTTGCAAACCGGCCAAAGTTTCCTTCTCTTTATTTTTAAACCATCAACAAGCGAACTTTAGTGGAATATGCCCAAAAACAGTTTAAGAGTGCTTTGGGAAAATCTGTTGATTTTTCCTGAGCAGCATCGAGAGCCATTCTCTTAGGAGAATGGGGACATCTGGTCAAGGACTAGGATGTGGAACCAGTGCAACACTGGGGGAACTCAACCTTGTATAATTTCAGAATGTATTCACTTGTATATTTTATGTATTGTACCCCGATGTTTATTCTGGGAAGTATATATAATATAATTGAGTCATGTCATGCCTCGATGTTCCTATCGGGAGATTCAATAATGTAAACAAGTCATGTAAAGTCATAGAGTGTAACCCTCTTTATTGATCAAGGGTTAAAGTCCCCACAGTTGTGGGGCCCTAAGGTTATTAGACTCTCCTAGAGAAGTCGGCCCTAGTGAAGTTATTGTCAAGTCGGGAATTAGTATAAATAGAGAGTGAGCCTCTCTATTTAACACACATTCACTCACACTCAATTGTAGTGCATAACTGAGAGAGAAGAAGTTGTTGGGACAAGAGAGAGAGATACTATCGCTGTCGGGAGATGATCTTACTGTTTTGGGGTTTTACTTTTGATGCTGATTCTATCTTTGAGGAAGTTGCAGGGTTTTCTTCTTTATTGTTTTCCTGAGGAAAATCTTTGAGTCTATTGTCTCTTGTGTTTGATTGCTGTGCTTGTTATTCTCTTAGTTAAAGATCCTAAGATAATGCTAGCTTGAATGATAAAAATCTAACAAACCTTGTGTTGAGTAGCCATTCTATTGAATGGGGACACCCGGTCAAGGACCAGGATGTGGAACCAGTCCAGCACTGGGGGAACTCAATCTTGAGTTGAGTAGCAATTCTGTTGAATGGGGACATTTGGTCAAGGAGTAGGATGTGGAACCAGTCCAGTACTGCGGGACTCAACCTAGAGCTGAGTGGCCATTATTTGAATGGAGGCACCTGGTAAGTTTCCAAGAATATGAACTGGTCTAGTATTGGGGGACTCACCTTAGAGCTAAGGGCCATTCTCCGGGAGAATGGAGGCGCTTGGTCTGTTACCAAGTATTTGACTTTGGGTCAAATTATACAGCCTATGGCCGAGGCACCTGGTTTATTACCGAGATCTCACTATAAGTCCTAGACTGGGTTTGGGCATGTGAGGCACTCCGACCCTCGATTTGCGGGCTTTGTGATCTTCTCCAAGGCTTAGCTACCCTTGGTTAAGACACCTAGTACCCGATATTGGTGTTACATGGAGTGTGAGATAAAAACATTAATAATTTTCTCTATTTATGATGATGTACTTTGAGTGGGGATGAAGGACTCCTATGACCACTTGTTTTGACCACAGGGGCACTTAAAGGAGGCTAAAAATAAAAGACATAAATACATAAGGACCCTTAGACCAATAAGGAATGAAAGTGGAAATTCAAAAAGACCTTTAGTACCACTAAAGGTAAAAGTCAAAGAGATAAAAGAATAAAATATTATTATTTTGTTCTTTTGGGTTTTGGTCAACATCTAGGTGATTCAAAGGCTATAAAAGAAGATCAATCCATTTCTTTTTGAACACACACTTTGTAATGTTCCATTACTGATAAATAGGGATTGACCGAGGACATTTAATACTGGGAGCATATTAGAACAATTATTCAGTATTATTAAGTCATCAATATAGTAAAGAGGGCCATCATAAAGCATGCAGGCCTTATTTCTTCAGTCTTAAGTCAATGAGCAATTAGAATTGCATGCATGCAAAAAGTAAAGTGCAAACCCTAAAAGTGACATGCATGCAAACCCTAAAAATGACATGCATGCAAACCCTAAAAGTGACATGCAAACCCTAAAAGTGACATGCATCAAACCCTAAAAGCTATATAAGAAGGTTAGTTGAACCAAAAGGGTATCATTGTTATTATTCATCCTTTTGGAGACAGGTTTGGAGAGCTCTGAGAGCTATTTAGGGTTGAGGGTGAATTCCTTAGCCAACAATTGGGTTCGGTGGCGAAATCTATCCACCCTAGTTAATTCAAGAGGATAGATCATTCAGATCTATCACCGTGCTTCAATACGACTGTACATTCATCAATATTTGCAGGGATCCAGACACATCTACAACTGAGTATTCAATTTAGGGCAACAAATCAAAGTACTTCATAGCTGGGCAAATCCTCTTCATTATGGATTATTGTTGATAGAGATTTCTTGCTAGTAAGGGCACAGTCACCCCTTCGATGACTGAGTGTGAGAAGACATCCATTGAAGATATCCATTGAAGAGGGGCGCTTCACTTATGCTACATACTTCCCATCTCATGCTATCTTCAGATCTGACTATATATAACAACAACTACAACCATCTTCTGATCAATAAATTCACTACCACAGCTGTCAACTCCACCAAAGAGTATCTTGCAGCAGCAGTTGGAAATTCTAAGGGATAGTCCCACCACTGTCAATTGCATTGGGTAACGTGGTATGCATTTAGTGGAGAAAGAACCTTCCTGTAGCTACTTATGCAGAGATTTCAACAACAATCGGCGAAGACTTCAACAATGAACTGTTTGGGCTAGTTTCTAGATCTATACTCAATTACTTACAGGCGTGTACACAATACTTTAATGCATATAAACATATCTGAAAGTTGTTCTATAATGTCTTATTTCATATAGTTGTTTGCTACTCTCTCATTCTTTTAATAAGTACAATGTTTGAAGGTCAATTACCGTGCAATTCCACACGGAATATGTAGTGAAAATCTATACAAGTTAGCCCCATAAAGTTTAGACAATCACATAACATCTACAATAGTTTCCACGCAAGTGTTTGACGAAATTTCAAGGCAGCTTGTTCTCACTATAAGCTACAGAAGTTGGACATCAATAGGTAGGGCTATAAAGGATCTTAAAAAGCTAGTTGTGAGTCACACCATGTCCAAAGTCATGCTAGGGGACAATTAAAGGTTGCTTGGGACATTACATACACTTACAGCAGTAAAGGAGCAACATCCACAAGTGTTTACACTTCCCAACCCGACCTTAAATCCTTTGAAAAACTTAGTAGTTGGGATATTACAGTGGTATCAGAGCATGTTCTTGGCCAGCTCTGGGGAAATTGGTATGAACATGATGTTATAAGCAATTTCACACGTTAGTTGTGGAGAGTTCGTTTCATTTTGTAGAAGTGTATCTATTGCCAAAAAACAAAGCATCTTGAAGTCTGCTACAACTTCCAGGAGAGTGCCTCTATTGTGATCGCAAAGCTCCATTACATATCCGTCCTCAAATATGTTCCAGTCAGACTGGTAAGGGATCTTACAGGGATTGCATCAATGGCAAGAAGTATAGATGGCAAGCTGTTACCCACCTTCCTTGCCGCCTCACCAATAGAAGAAAAGAAGCCTACTTGGGAGGAGTTAATGAGGAACCTTGTTAATATACAACAGAGCTTAGAGCATAGTTTGCAACGGTTTGAAGATTCATTACTACGAAGCAAGAAGGGTCTTGGTATGTTTACGAAAAAGGCATCCAAAAGTCTCTATGTTGATTGTGGTTTAGAGTGTAATAAATCAACAGTCATAGATCAACCTACAATTGATCATGAAGAAAGCAATTACTAGGTAGAAGTCCTAAAGAAGATGAGATCATGTTCACACGCTCTCTCTTGTCATATGACAGTTTGGACCATGAGGAATCGGAGATTGCACCCTTGAGTCTTCTGGATGAACACAAGGTAGAAGGGCAGGCAGAAGAGGAACCTCATTTGTATTCACAGGAACGAGTGGAGATGCATGACACAGAAGAGAGGATTGATTCTATACATGTTGGGAAGTATGGAGGTTACGAGACACATCTTGTGGAGGGGCCATTAATGGTTTAGGTTGTAGATGCAAATGCGTTGATGGGAGACATATTCCAGGGCCCAGCCGATAGTGACATGGACGCATCCCTTATTTTCCAAAATGGGTATAGTACAGTTGTGTGGGATCCTGGTTTAGATGACATTAGTAGAGTGAGTGCAAGGGAGGATACTGCATCCCACATTGGAGATAGGAAATTTGTGACCTATGAGGGCATGAGTGGCACTCATGGTTTGAGGGGAGAGCCTTCAATGATGATTTTGTTCCATCTCCGGGCAGCTCGGTAAAAGGCTCAGGCAGCAGCAATAGCAGGTTCGAGCAGCATCCGTACAACAGGTATGGATCCGTACATGCACGGGCAGGTGGTCAGGGCAGGCAACAACTTATCCGGGTAGTACCTAGCAATAAGAAAGTTATCTTGGGCATTTGTTCTGGAACTTTGGGCAGCTAGAAGAAAGTAGGGTAGAAAGCCCTTATTTGAATTTCTTCTGTAAAATTCACCTTCTGTGGATTTTTGATCTGTGTTTAAAATCTATTAGGGTTTGAGAATTATTGAAGAACATTCATCTCAGAATTATGAGAAACTCAAGTCATCTCATTGAAGAGATGAATTACTAATGCTTTTGGGTTTTTTGTCCTTTAAAGGTTTCCTCATGAAAAACTCTTGTGTTTAGTGTTTGTGATGTTGTTGATGTTACCACTGCACTTGTCTATTATTATCTTACAGTCTGCAAAATTTTAAAGAATTCATGCTAATGCTAAAATTTAACATGGTATCAGAGCTTAGCATGTGAAGACCTAGTAAGAGGTAGATTACTGTTGTCTTCCTAGACCTTGGGATATTTTGCAGACTTGGACAATTGACTAGTAGCATAGATGGCTACCAACATCTTCAGACCAGAAGAAAAGCTTGAAGGTTCAACAAACTACAATTCTTGGAAGGCTAGGCTCACAGCCATCCTGGAGGAAAATGATCTTGATGGATTGGTGTTCAACACCATAGAAGAGCCAACATCTAATGCTGGCAGAATTGCTTACAAGAAGAAGTAGGCTAAGGCTAGAAGGATCATTATGATTTTGTCAAAGAAGCGTTAATGCCCAACATCACATCATTGAAGACTGCCAAAGAATGCTTTGACACCTTGGCGAACCTATATGAAAAGAAGGCTCCCAGTCAGAAGAGATTTTTGAAGACTAGGCTTCAAACTCTGAGGATGAACAAGGATGAAGGAGTTGGACCCTTCTTCACAAAGATTGCACAGGTAAGAGACCGACTTACTGCTATTGGTATTACTGTAGATGACGATGACCTTGTGCAGACTGTAGTCGATGGTCTCCTGTAATATCCCAAATACTGGTATTCTTTAATGTTCTATGATAGTGTTGACTCGCACACTCAATCTCATACAAATTTGCAAAATAACTGTGCATGCAAGCTCGCCATGCAAAAATGCCCTAAAATATAGCTGAATTAGGGTTAGGGTTTTGTAGAGAGAAATTAACACTTACCACTGATATTCTGGCTGATAATGACTCCAGAGATAGCTGCATGCATACGGATCCAGATGGGTGGTCTAATAATGCTCTTTTCCTCTAGTGTTATCGCCCTGTAGTACCGTAAAAACCCTCTAGACTGAAGGTGAGGTTTTTGTAGGAGGAGAGGTTCGTTCGGGCTAAAACTTTTTGAGCTTGTCCGTCTGCTGATGCCGGAGAGATGGCCTGGCACATGCGGAGGTTTGGATGTCGCTAAGTGCCCTAGCGAATTGATTAGTAGTTCTGCTGCTCATGCCCCCAACTGATCTGTTTGGCTGATAGCTACTCCAGGTGAGCAAACTGATGGCTGATAATCACTGCATACCATAGGATAGGCCTGCTGAGCAAGAGGAAGCTGACATGCGGAGGAAAGACTGGGTTTTGTGGTCCCAAAGAATCCTTCTGTGTTTTACCTGCTACTTCCGACAGTAAACGTGGATCTGCAAATAATCCTTCGGAATGTGCTGGATCTCTGAATACTGTAGTATATGATGGATGCAATGGACAAACCTGGATGATCTATCCCAATAAGAGACTAGGGCAGACATCTCACTACCGAACCTTCGCTAGCTGAAGACACCATCTCCAACCCCAACTGTCGCGGCTGCACGCTGTGCTGCTGCTCGAGACTCCAAAATCAATCAACAATAACAATGGATATCTCCTTTAGTCCCATAACCCTTCTTAATTAGATCCTTATGCACTTTTAGGGTCTGCATGTCACTTTTAGGGTTTATGCTCACTTTTACATCCATGCAATTCTAATTTCAAGTTGACTTTAATTCTGAATAAATAAGCCCTGTATGCTTCACATGCTGTAGGATATGAACTCTGATGGCCTTCTTTCTACACTGATGACTTAATAATACTGAATTGATGTACCTTTCTGCTCCTAGTGCTATCAGTCCTCAGTTATTCCCTTTTTATCAAAAACGAAACATTGCAATCTTCTTCATGTGTAGAGGTTCCTTATGATTTGGAGCTACTTGGGGCTTATACAACGAGTTATCATTTGATAAGCCTTGATGGTCAGTATGACGACATAGTGAGTCTACCTCATCATGTCGATTGGTATATCAGTCCTACCCAGTCATGGATAGAAGCAGCCTGCGCAAGCACATACCAGTTTGGGAAGAATTTTAATGACATTATTCATGCCTATGATTTCCCATCCAACTCCCCCATTCTGGATCATCTCGCAAGTTTGCATTTTCTGAATAAAGTATCCTTACTTTGGCTAGTAACCAAAGACAAGGCAATTTTTTTTTATGTTAATAAAATGCTTAGGTGGTTACATTGGATTTCTGATTACACTTGACCTTTTTATATCATGCTTGGAGTAGGAAAATAAGCTCCTTAAAAGAGAGCATTTACTTTCTGCATTTTTGTTTTATACTTAGGTATAATAAAACTTTTCTTTCATTATTTAGCTACATTTATTTTGTTTAAATAAATCAGCTACATTTACATTTATTCTTTTTTTATCAAAAACAAAACATTACATCTCTCAAACTCTTGTGAAACGTTTTGGCATCAGTAATTGGACGTGAAAATCAACCAAACTTTGAGAGACTTTGGCATGATTGCTTGGAAGAAGAAGGAAGAGTTCTAGGCAAGGCAACTGGCACTAAGGAAGGAAACCTTGCCCTTACAGCTAAGACAAAGAAGTTCAAGAAGCCCTCCCTTCAGCAAAAGAAGGAAAAGAAACCACAAGGTAAGCACATTGATGTTTCAAAAGTGGAATGCTACAATTGTCACAAGTTTGGGCACTTTGCTAGGGATTGTAGGCGGCCTAAGAGGAAATTCAAAAGAAGATTCCAACCTTCTGTTGTAGAAGAAGAAGAAGAACCCAAGAAGAAGAAAAACAACAAGACTACCAAAGAAGAGGAACCTCGAAGAGAATACTACCTGATCTCTACCCTTTTTGGATCCATCACTGACAGTGCTAACTCTTGGTTAGTACAAAGTGGTGCCTCCAGACATATGATAGGTAATCGTTGAGCACTGACCAGTTACAGAAAGAAAAAGTTCACTACTCAAGCGGAACTTGGAGATGACTCCAATTACAAAATTGAAGGAGTTGGGTCAACCTCACTTCAACTGGATTCATGTACGGTTTTACATATTGATGATGTCTTATATGTTCCTAGTTTAAAGAAGAACCTCCTCTCTGTTGCTGGTTTAGAAGAAAAGGGCTACAAAGTCCTCTTCATGGATAAGAAAGTCCTACTATGGGCAAATAATGAGAAACTAAGCTCAGCTGTACAAATTGGGGTTCGAGAGGGAGGTCTTTATAAGGCTTTCGAAAATTCCACTCATGCTTTGGTTCACTACATTGTTGATCCATGTGAGATGTGGCATCGGAGGTTTGGACACCTTCACTGTACAACTCTTCCAGGCCTACAAAAGATGGTTACAGGTATGCCAGAGGTCTCTCCCAAACATGATGGAATTTGCAAAGGTTGTGCTCTAGGTAAGAACACTAAGAAATCCTTTTCAAGAAGTAAGAACAAATATAAAAGAATATTGGATTTGATTCACTTTGACATTTACGGGCCCATGTCTTCACCCTCTTTGAATGGGTGCTTGTATTATGTCTTGTTCATAGATGATCATTTTCGGAAGTCATGGATTTACTTCCTCAAGGCCAAGAGTGAAGATTTTGATAAGTTCAAAGAGTTCAAGGCTCTGATTGAAAATCAAACAGGCAAACACATCTATATCCTGAGGTTAGATAACAGAGGTGAGTATGAATCTAATGAGTTTGATGATTTTTTTCGAGAAGCAGGAATCAAGAAAGAGTCGATTGTACCTTCTAACCCTCGACAGAATGGGGTTGCTGATAGGAAGAAAATAACTATCTGTGAAGCTGCTAAAGCCATAATTACCGATCTTGATCTTTCTTTATCTTTGTTGCTGAAGCTGCATGTACTGTTGTGTACATCCAAAACAAAAGCCCTCATGCTATCTTGGGGAAGACGACTCCAGAAGAAGTCTTCACCAGCAGGAAATTTGCAGTTGACCACATGAGGAGTTTTGGCACTCTGGTTTACATTCATGTGCCAAAAGAAAAGAGGGCTAAGCTAGAGCCTTTCAGAAAGAAGGGCATATTTGTCAGTTACAGTGACAACTCGAAGGCCTATTGCATCTATGTCCCTAGACAGAGGTACATTGAAGTTAGTAGAGATGTGATTTTCCATGAGGAAGCTGTGTTTCATCAAACACAAAAGCTTTCAAAGGAAGATGAAGGACCTTCTTCTGATATCCCAGATTCAGAAGATTAGAGGGAGGAAGATGAATTTGATTCTCAAATTCCGGATGCACCTGAGGAAATTGAAAGTCCACCAGAAGAACTGCTTGAAGTTCCTCCTTCCAAAAGGAGACCTGCCTGGTACTGAGAAACAATACAAGAAGCTGAGAAGCATAAAGCTCCTCCCAGAAGTTTCAGAGAAAGCATAAGGCCATAGAAGTACTCAGTCCTTATGAACCAGCTCATCGGTGCTGAACCTTCCACATATAAAGAAGCAACAAGTCTATAGCTATGGATTGATGCCATGATTGAAGAGTACAGTTCAATCATGAAGAATGATGTGTGGGAAGTTGTTCCCAAACCGACAGGAAAGTCAGTGGTAACATCCAGATGGCTTTACAAAATAAAGCATGTTGCTGATGGCAGCATCGAGAAGTACAAAACCAAATTTGTAGCTCGTGGCTTTACCAAAAAAGAAGGCATAGACTATGATGAGACTTTTGCTGTTGTCCCCAAGTATACTACTATCATAACCATCATTTCTCTTGCTGCAGTATTTGGATGGAAGTTACATCAAATGGATGTAAAGACAACTTTCCTCAATGGCGAGATTGAGGAGGAAGTCTACATTAAACAACCTAAAGGCTTTGTGTCTCATGCCAATAAGACACATGTGTGTAAACTAAAGAAAGCCTTGTATGGACTCAAACAGGCTTCGAGAGTCTGGTATGCGAGGATGGATGAATCCTCCACAATTTGGGGTTTTCCAAAAGTACTACTGACTCCAATCTATATTTTAAGGTTGTTCATAATCATATCTTGATCCTTGTCCTATATGTGGATGACTTGTTCCTTACAGGTGAGGAACAACTGATCGCACAATGTAAGAGGGAGCTCACCTTTGATTTTGCAATGAAGGATCTTGTTCTAATGCATTATTTTCTTGGCTTAGATGTCTAGCAAAAGCCAGGCGAGATCTTTCTGACACGGGAAGTATGCAGTGGACATCTTGCAGAGATTTGAGATGCAGGACTGCAACTCCATGAGCATGCCCATGACTACCAACTTGACAAAGTTGCGAGACTTAGCCACTAGTTCACAAGATGTGGACTCTACTCTTTATTGACAACTCATTGGATCCTTGATGTATCTCGTACACACGAGACCAGATATCTGTTACACAGTGGATTCTTTGAGTCAGTTCATGTTTGATCCGAAGCACATACACTGGGTAGCTGCCAAACATGTACTCAAATATGTGCGAGGTACTATCACTTATGGGCTCATGTATACTTCCAGTAGCGAAGTGTTGTTAGCAGGATACGCTGATTCAGATTGGGCTGGTAGTGCAGTAGATCAGAAAAGTACTTCAGTATGGGATCTGTAATGATCTCTTGGTCCAACAGGAAACAAGGTTCCATAACTTAGAGTATAGCTGAAGCTGAGTATATTGTTGCAAGTGATGCCTACAAGAAAGCAATTTGGCTTAGGAAACTACTTAGTACTATCTGATCTGTTTGGTGGAAAGCTTGACTCAACGATCATCCATTGCGATAACCAGAGTTGCATTAAGCTTTCAGAGAATCTGGTATTTCATGATAGATCGAAACACGATGAAATGAAGTATCATTTCATCAGAGACCTAGTATAGAGAGGCATTCTGAAGTTGCAGTACATTCGTACAAATGAACAGATCGCAGATATCTTGACCAAGCCTCTGACAACAACAAAGTGCGTGTACTTCCGTGACAAGCTTGGCATGGCAGAGAAAACCTCTCTCGCTAAGAGGGAGTGTTGATTTTTCCTGAGCAGCATTTAGAGCCATTCTCTTAGGAGAATGGGGACATCTGGTCAAGGACTAGGATGTGGAAGCAGTCTAGCACTGGGGGAACTCAACCTTGAGTTGAGTAGCCATTCTGTTAAATGGGGACATCTGGTCAAGGACCAGGATGTGGTACCAATCCAACACTAGGGGAACTCAACCTTGAGTTGAGTAGCCATTCTGCTGAATGGGGACATTTGGTGAAGGACCAGGATCTGGAACCGGTCTAGCACTGGGGGACTCAGCCTAGAGCTGAGTGGTCATTCTTTGAATGGAGGCACTTGGTCAGTTACTAGGAAGCTGAACCAGTCTAGTACTGGGGGACTCAACCCAGAGCTGAGGGCCATTCTCTGGGAGAATGGAGGCGCTTGGTCTGTTACCAAGTATTTGAATTTGGGTCAAATTATGCAGCCTATGGATGAGGCACCTGGTCTGCTACCAGTATATCACTATAAGTCCTAGACCGGGTCTGGGCATGTGAGGCACTTCGACCCTCGATCTGTGGGCTTTGTGATATTCTTCAAGGCTTAGCTACCCTTGGTTAAGACACCTAGTACCCGATCTTTGTGTCACATGGAGTGTGAGATAAAAGCATTAGTAATTCTCTCTATTTATGATGATGTACTTTAAGTGGGGATGAAGGACTCCTTTGACCACTTGTTTTGACCACAGGGGCACTTGAAGGAGTCTAAGAGTAAAAGTAAAAAATACAGAAGGACCCTTAGACCACTAAGTGAAAATGCAAAAAGACTTTTAGTACCACTAAAGGTAAAATTCAAAGAGATAAAAGAATAAAATATTATTATTTTGTTCTTTTGAGTTTTGGTCCACATCCAGGTGATTTAAAGGCTGTAAAAGAAGATCAATCCATTTCATTTTGAACACACACTTGCTCATTGTCCACAGTTGCTCCAAAGAAGATTTTCGTTGTTTTTGAAGAAGAAGAAGATTCTTGTGTTTTGCACTAGCATGGAGGATTCTAGCTAGGGCATCTACACTCTAACCCTAAGCCTGCTAGGGTTCATCTTTTATCAGTCCCAACCATCAAATATGACCTAGGGTTTAACCACAGCTTCCAGATTTCTCACGGACAACTCCAGATCGGTCACGTGTAGCCTTAGGACAGTCACGGGCTGCCTCAAGACCTTCACGAGCAGCAACAAATCTCACACAACTGCCCAGATCCTTCACGGGCAGCTCTTTCCCAGCCCGGGCAAAGTGCTGGGCTAACAGAACAGGGTTTGGGCAACCCAGATCTATCCTTGGCCAGCCTTGTTTTATCGTCAGGCAGCCCCAACAGAGCTCGGACAACTCTATTCCATCTTCGGGCAGCTTGGGTAAAAGGCTTGGGCAGCAGTAGCAGGGTTTCAGGTAGCAACAGGGTTTTTCGGGCAGCAACAGGGTCTTCTGCGTAACAATAACAACAGGTTTGGGCAACATCCGTACAATAAGTACGGATCCGTACAGGCTCGGGCATGTGGTCATGGAAGGCATCAACTTATCTGGGCAGTACCTAGAAACAAGAAATTTATCTTGGGCATTAGTTCTAGATCTTTTGGGCAGTTGGAAGAAATTAGGGCAGAAAGCCCTAATTTGAATTTCTTCTGTAAAATTCATCTTCTATGGATTTTTGATCTGTGTTTCAAACCTATTGGGGTTTGAGAATTATTGAAGAACATTTATCTTAGAATTTTGAGAAACTCAAGTCATTTCATTGAAGAGATGAATTACTAATGCTTTTGGGGTTTTTGTCCTGAAAGATTTCCTTGTGAAAAACTCGTGTACAGTGTGTGTGATGTTGATGTTACTATTGCACTTGTTTAATGTTATCTTACAGTCTGCAAAATTTCAAAGAATTCATGCTAATGCTGAAATTTAACGAAATCTATATAAATTTATCAAAAATTTTCTTAGTAAAAATGAAGCAAAACTAAAGAAAGTAACCGAGAAAATGAGCTAGGAACTTGCTTTCTTAGGGTCTTTGTTTGCTTCTTAAGGATAGCAAACAAATCTTAAGCTCTTAAATTGCTAGATATTAGACTAAGATCAAACACTAACTTACTACACAAGCCTTTGGTTATGCAAAATGAATAACTTGAAAAAAGGAAGCTAGCAAACTATATTTGAACTAAGGAATGGAAACGCTTTAAAACTTTAGCTAGATCTGTAAAGGAAAAGCATTTAGGATCTATTTATGAATATGAATTTAAACTCTAGATCTATTACTGATTTTCAAAAGAACCAAAACTATAAAAGATAGAAAGTAGGGAGAGGGAGAAGTGGGAAGCTTGGAGAGGAAGAGGATCCTTGAGGCTTCGCTTGTGGGATACCGAGGGACTTTGTCTGCTAGAAAAATGTTAGAAGTGAAGATAGATCAAGCAAGATCGTCCACACTTCCAGCTAAGACAACCTGCACATCACAACACTTGCAAACAAAATCAAGTATAGAAGAACATATACTTAGAAATCCCTATGAAAACATTCATAAACTAATGAAGCATTCCATGAGATCTCTAAAAATCCAAACTCAATAGATTAAAACGTTAAACCTATGATAACAGACATGTCCCTATAAGCCACCGTGTCCTGTGTCATCATGTCAGACACAGACACGTCTCGACACGGTGTCAGACACTTTTTTGGACGTGTCTTGTTTTATGACACGTCCAAAACACGTGTCCGACACCGTGTCCGGACGTGTACTAAAAACAAGACAATGTGTCCCTTAAACAGGACGCTTCTAACCAAAACAAAATTCTTAAAAACAATTTTATCCTCATTCATTCACATTTTTTAGTGAGGCTTGAGCTCTAAGAGAGTTTTTTTAAGGTGAAGAGCATTAAAAAGTTTTCCATCTTGATCTACTACATTTTTTATTTCCCAGTGGCATTCCGACATCTATGTAATAATTTTGATTTTGATGACTTAATGAATTTTTTTTGAGTCTATGAGAACCCACTGCACCAATGGAATTATAGCCCCCCATGTTTGTCATCCTTCTCTATCTACAGTTTGTGATGTATTTTTATTATTTTTTCATATACATTTACATATTACATTGTTTGGCTCTTATTTGTGATGTATTTTTATTATTTTTCCATGTACATTTACATATTACATTGTTTGGTTCTTAGCCTCTCAAATCAAGTCAGGGAGCACACCAACATGTATTATGTGGGGGCATATTCCACACACAACATCAGAAGGGGATTCATTTCACATAGGGGAGTGTACCCCTTATTTCTATTCCTACACATGACATTCAATCTAATTGGCATCATCATTGTAAGTGGTAGAATCTAAAATATAAAGCGTGTAGATGGATGAGTTTCTTCATTCTTCCAAATATTTAAAGCGTGTATATAATATTTAAATATAATCTAAAATATAATTGATAGATGAGATTCTTCATTCTTCCATCTTGATCTACCCCTTTTTGTGTTAACTATAACTATTAGACTATTGGTCTATTTGGCATTTGCCAGTGGCATTCTTGTTGAAATTTTAGCATTAGCATGAATACTTTTAAAATTTGCAAACTAACAAAAACAAATGACAAGTGCAGTAGACAACATTAATAACACATTGAATACAAGATTTTTCACTAGGGAAAACCTTTAAAGGACAAAAACCCCAAAAGCATTAGTAATTCATCTCGTAAATTAGATGATTGAGTATTTCCAAAAATTCCACAAACTCTAACTGAGTTTGTACCACAGATCCACAATTACATCAAATAATCCAATTACACAGCAAAATACCCAATTAGGGCCTTTTAACAAATTAGAGCTTGCTGACCTAATTTTCTCTCTCTTGCCCAGAATTAGCAAGTTGCCCAAATTCTGATTTGCCTGCCTAGATCTGCCTCTACGACTGCCCATACCCTGCTGCCTAACCTATTTCCCTACTGCTCATTGCCTTGTTCTGCTGCCTGGCCTGCTGCCCGCTGCCTTGTTCTTCTACTTGGGACCTACTGGGTAGGTATGTGGGCTGCCCATGGCCTTCCCGGCCTGTCTGTTGACAGCCCGAGGTCTGCAAGAAGCCTCCAACCCTCTTGGGCTGGCCTGTTGGCTGCCCAAAGGTTCATGGGATCTCGACAGCCTTCATGGCTACTGTTTAGGGATGCTCGAGACCCTAGAAGGAAGGGTTGAGCGCTAGGGTATCCTAGCCGTGAAGGAAGAGAGGGGCAACCCGTTGAGATTAGGGCTGCCCGTGAACCCTTGCAGCTGCATGAAGAGAACTTGAAGCTGCCCGTGAGAAGAAAAGGAGGAGATAGGGTGAAACCCTAGCTCATAAGCTAGCTGCTGCAATTTTGACAATGAAACCCTAGTTTAGAGCTTTACTTCAGTAAGAGATAATGCCCTAGCTAGACTCATCCATGCTAGGACATAATCATAAAAACTTTCTTCTTCCAAAACCTGTGAGATCGTTAGTTGGAGCAGTTGTATCTGTGAGAGCAAGTGTGTGTTATAATGAAATGGATTGATCTTTTTTTATATCCTTTGAGTCATCTGTAAGTGGACCAAAATTAGAAAGATCAAAATAATATTATTTTATTCTTTTCTAATTTTGACTTTTGCCTTTAGTGGTACTAAAGGTCTTTTTGCACTTTTACTTTGACCCCTTAGTGGTACTAAGGGTCCTTATGTATTTTTGACTGTTGCTTTAGCCTTCTTCAAGTTCCTTGTGGTCAATACAAGTGGTCAAGGTAGTCTTTCATCCCCACTCAAAGTACACCATCATAAACAGAGAGAATTACTAATGCTTTTATCTCACACTCTGTGTGACCCCAAGATCGGGTACTAAGGTGTCTTAACCAAGGGTAGCTAAGCTTTGGAGAAGATCGCAAATCCCACTGATCGAGGGTTAGAGTGTCACACATGCCTAGACCCGGTTTAGGGCTTATAGTGTCTTCCTGGAAACAGACCAGGTGCCTCAACCATAGGCTGCATAATTTGACACAAGGTCAAATACTTGGTAACAGACCAAGCGCCTCCATTCTCTCGGAGAAAGGCCCTTAGCCCTAGGCCGAGTCTCTAGTCCCGGACTAGGTAAATTCTTGGTAACTGACCAGGTGCCTCCATTCAAAAGAATGGCCACTCAGCTGTAGGCCGAGTCCCTAGTGCTAGACTGGTTCCACATCCTGGTCCCGTACCAGATGTCATCATTCAACAGAATGATCACTCAACTCAAGGTTGAGTCCCCCAGTGCTGGACTGGTTCCATATCGTGGTCCTGGACCAGATATCCCCATTCAACAGAATGGTCACTCAACTCTAGGTTGAGTCTACACCCTGGTCTCGAACTAGGTGTCTCCATTCTTCTAAGAGAAAGGCTCTCAATGCTGCTCAAAAAAATCAACACTCCCTCTCAGCCAGAGAGGCATTCTTTGCCATGCCAAGCTTGTCACGAAAGTATACGAACTTTGATGCTGTCAGAGGCTTTGTCAAGATATCTGTGATTTGTTCATCCGTACGAATGTACTACAACTTCAAAGCACCTCTTTGCACTAGGTCTTTAATGAAATGATACCTCATTTCAATGTGTTTCGATCTATCATGAAACACTGGGTTCTCCGAAAGCTTTATGCAACTCTGATTATCGCAATGGATGATCGTTGAGTCAAGCTTTCACCCGAACAAATCAGATATAAGTTTTCAGAGCCAAACTGCTTCCTTGCAAGCATTACTTGTAGCAATATACTCTGCCTCAGCTGTACTCTAAGCTATGGAACCCTGCTTCCTGTTGGACCAAGAGATCATTGCTGATCCCATACTGAAGCAATAACGAGAGGTACTTTTCGGTCTACTGCACTGCCAACCCAATCTGAATCTGCATATCCAGATAATAATACTCCACTGCTGGAAGTATACTTGAGCCCATAAGTGATAGTACGTCACACGTATCTGAGTACGTGTTTGGCAACTACCAAGTGTATGTGCTTCGAACCAGACATGAACTGACTTAGAGCATTCACTGTGTAACATATGTTCGGTCTCGTATGAACGAGATACATCAAGGATCCAATAAGCTGTCTATATAGAGTAGAGTCCACACTTTGTGAACTTGTAGCTGAGTCACACAACTTTGTAAAGTTGGTAGTCATGGGTACGCTCATGGACTTGCAGTCATGCATCCCAAATCTCTACAAGATGTCCACTGCATACTTTCCTTGTGTTAGGAAGATCTCACCTGGCTTTTGTTATATCTCTAAGCCAAGGAAATAATGCATCAACTCGAGATCCTTCATCTTGAATTCAGAGGTAAGCTCCTCTTACACTGTTCTATCAACTTTTCATCACCTGTGAGAAACAAGTCATCTACATATAGAACAAGTATCAAGACATGATTATGAACAACCTTAAAGTACAAGTTAGAATCAATTGTACTTTTGGAAAACCCGAAGCTGTGGAGAAATCCATCCATCCTCGCATACCAGACTCTCGGAGCCTGTTTTAGTCCATACAAGGCTTTCTTCAGCTTACACACATGGGTCTTCTTCCCATGAGTCACAAAGCCTTCAGGTTATTCAATATAGACTTCCTCCTCAATCTTGCCATTGAGGAAGGCTGTCTTTACATCCATCTGATGTAACTTCCATTTGAATACTGCAGCAAGTGAAATGATGGTTCTAATGGTAGTATACCTGGCAACAAGAGCAAATGTCTCATCATAGTCAATGTCTTCTTTTTGAGTGAAGCCACGAGCTACGAATCCGTCTTTATACTTCTCCACACTGCTATTAGCAACATGCTTGATTTTATGAAGCCATCTGGAAGTCACTACTGACTTTCCTGTTGGACTGGGAATAACTTTCCACACATCATTCTTCATGATTGAACTACTCTTCAATCATGGCATCAACCCATACCTGTTGGCTTGTTGCTTCTTCGTATGAGGAAGGTTTTGCATTGATAAGGTGGCTCATAAGACCGGAGTACTTCTATGGTCTTAAGCTTTCTTTGAAAGTAAGTCTCGGGAGGAGCTTTATGCTTCTCGCCTTCTTGTATCGTTTCTCGGTACCAAGCAGTTCTTCTTTTGGAAGGAGGAACTTCAAGTAGTTCTTTTGGTGGACTTTCAGTGTCCTCAGCGGCATTTGGAATTTGATCCTCAAATTCCTCTTCCTCCTCTCCGAATTTCTGAATTTGGAAACTCAAGGGAAGGAACTTCATCTTCCGTTGAAAGCTCTTGTGTTTTACGAAACACAACTTCCTCATGGAAGATCACATCTCTACTAACTTCAATGTACCTATGTCCAGGTACATAGATACGTAAGCCTTCGAGCAATCACTGTACCCGACAAAAATACCTTTTCTTACCGGAAGGCTCTAACTTGGCCCTCTTTTCTTTTGGCACATGAATGTACACCGGAGTGCCAAAAATCCTCATGTGGTCAACAACAGGTTTCTTCTTGGTGAAGACTTCTTCTGGAGTCTTCTCCCCCAAGATAGCATGAAGGCTTCTGTTCTGGATGTACACAGCAGTACCTGCAGCTTCAACCCACAAGGATAAAGGGAGATCTAGATCGGTACGCATGGCTTTAGCAGCTTCACAGATCGTTCTATTCTTCCTTTTCTGCAACCCCATTCTACAGAGGGTTGTATGGTACTGTCAGATCTTTCTTGATTCCTGCTTTTCGACAAAAATCATCAAACTCATTTGATTCATACTCACCTCCGTTATCTCATCTCAAGATATGGATGTGTCTGTTAGTATAATTTTCAATTAGTGCCTTGAATTCTTTAAACCTGTCAATAGTCTCACTCTTGGCCTTGAGGAAGTAAATTCATGACTTCCGAGAGTGATCATCAATGAACAAGAGATAATATAAACACCCACTCAAAGAGGGTGAAGACATAGGCCCACAAATGTCAGAATGAATCAAATCCAAAATACCTTTAGATCTATTCTTGCTTCTGGAAAAGGATTTCTTAGTGTTCTTACGTAGAGCACATCCTTTGCAGATTCCATCATGTTTTGGAGATACCTATGGCATACCTGTAGGCTGTGACCATCTTCTGCAAGCCTGGGAGAGCTGTGTAGTGAAGGTGTCCAAACCTCCTATGCCACAACTCACATGGATCAACTATGTGATGTACCAAAGCATGGGTGGAATCTTTAGAAGCCTTGTAAAGGCCTCCCTCTTGAACCCCAATATGTACTGCTGAGCTTAGATCTTTGTTCTTTGCCCATGAAGAGGACTCTGTAGCCCTTGTCCTCTAAGCCAACAACAGATAGAAGATTCTTCTTCAAACCAGGAACATATAAGACATCATCAATATGAAGAACCGTACCTGAGTCAAGTTGAAGTGAAGTTGAGACAACTCCTTTAATCTTGTAAGTGGAGTCATCTCCAAGTTCCACCTGTGTGGTGAACTTCTTCTTTCTGTAACTGGTGAGAGCTCCACGGTTACCCGTCATGTGCTTGGAGGCACCACTATCCACCAACCAAGAGGTAGCACTGTCTGTGAAAGAACCAGAGAGAGCAGAAATCAGGTAGTACTCCCTTTTAGGCTCTTCTTCTTTGTTAGCCTTGGTTTTCTTCTTTTTCTTCGGTTCTTCTTCTTCTTCTTCTTCTGCTTTTGCAGCAGAGGCTTGAAATCTTCTTTTGGATTTCTTCTTGGTTTGCCTGCAGTCTCTAGCAAAGTGTCCAAACTTGTGGCAATTATAGCATTCCACTTTTGAAACATCAGAGAACTTACCTTAAGGTTTCTTTCCCTTCTTTTGCTGAGGGAAGGGCTTCTTGAACTTCTTTGTCTTTGCTACAAGTGCAAGGTTACCTTTCTTGGTTACCTTACCTGGAGTCCTTCCCTCTTCTTCTATGCAATCATGCCAAAGTCTTTCGAAAGTTGTCTGATTCTCACGTCCATTGATAGATGCCATGAAGGTTTCCAAGAGCTTGGGAGACCATCAACCACAATTTGCACAAGGTCATCATCATCAACAGTAATACCAATAGCAATGAGTTGACCTCTTACCTGTGCAATCTTCGTGATGAAGGAACCAACCCGTTCATCCTTGTTCAGCTTCAAAGTTCGTAACCTTTTCTTCAAGACTCTCTTTTGACTGGGAGCCTTCTTTTCATACAATTTGGCCAAGGTGTCAAAGCATTCTTTGGCAGTCTTTAATGCTATGATGTTGGGCATCACCGTTTCTTTGACAGAATCATAAATGATCCTTCTAGCATTAGCTTGCTTCTTCTTGTAAGCAACTCTACCAACATTAGATGTTGGCTCTTCACTGACATTAAACACAATGTCATCCATGTCATTTTGTTCTAGAATGGTTGTAAGTCTAGCTTTCCAGGAGTTCTAGTTAGTCGAAGTTCGAACCTTGTAGCTTCTCCTCTGGTCTGAAGATATTGACAGCCATCTCTGTCACTTAGTCAAATGTTAAGTCTGCAAAATATCCCAAGGTCTAGGAAGACAACAACAATCTCCCTTTATTGTGTCATCACATTCTAAGCTTTGATACCATGTTGAAATTTTAGCATTAGCATGAATACTGTTAAAATTTGCACAGTAACAAAAACAAATGACAAGTGCAATAGACAACATCAATACATCAACACATTGAACACAAGATTTTTCATTGGGGAAACCTTTAAAGGACAAAAGCCCCAAAAGCATTAGTAATTCATCTCGTAAATGAGATGACCGAGTTTTTCCAAAAAATCCACAAACTCTAACTTAGTTTGTACCACAGATCCACAATTACATCAGATAATCCAGTTACACAACAAAATACCCAATTAGGGTTTTTTAACAAATTAGGGTTTGCTGCGCTAATTTTCTCTCTCCTGCCCAGAATTAGCAGGCTGCACAAATTTTGATTTGCCTGCCCAGATTTGTCCGTACGGCTGCCTGTACCCTGCTGCCCAACTGCCCTGTTTCCTGACCTATTTTCTTGCTGCCCACTACCCCGTTCTGCTACCTGGCTTGTTCTTTTGCCCAGGACCTGCTGGGCAGGTCTGTGGGCTACCTGTGGTATTTCGGGCCTGTTTGTTGACAACCCGAGGCCTTACGGGCCTGTTTGCAGCTGTTGCACTAGCCTGCAAGCAGCCCATAGCCCTCACGACCTAGCCTTAAGGTTGTTCGAGGGCTGCAAGTGGCCCCGAACCCTCTTGGGATGGTTTGTTGGTTGCTCGAAGGTTCGTGGGCTCTCGGTAACCTTCAAGGCCGCTGTTTAGGGCTTTCCGAGACCCTCGAAGAAAGTGTTGAGCCCTGGGGTAGCTTGCCTATGAAGGAAGAGATGGGCAACCTGTGGAGATTAGGGCTTCCCGTGAAGCCTTGCAGTTGCCCGGAGAGAACTTGAAGCTGCCCGTGAGAAGAAAAAAGGAGATAGGGTGAAACCCTAGCTCATAAGCCAACTCCTGCAATTTTGACAATGAAACCCTAGTTTAGGGTTTTACTTCAGTAAGAGATAATGCCCTAGCTAGACTCATCCATGCTAGGGCATAATTATAAAAACTTTCTTCTTCCAAAACCTATGAGATCTTCAGTTGGAGCAGCTGTACCTGTGAGAGCAAGTGTTTCTAATAATGAAATGGATTGATCTTGAGTCACCTGTAAGTGGACCAAAATTAGAAAGATCAAAATAATATTATTTTATTCTTTTCTGATTTTGACTTTTTCCTTTAGTGGTACAAAAGGTCTTTTTGTACTTTCACTTTGACCGCTTAGTGGTACTAAGGGTCCTTATGTATTTTTGACTTTTGCTTTAGCCTTCTTCAAGTGCCCTGTGGTCAATACAAGTGGTCAAGTTGGTTTTTTATCCCCACTCAAAGCACATCAGAATAAACATAGAGAATTACTAATGCTTTTATCTCACACTATGTGGGACACCAAGATTAGGTACTAAGGTGTCTTAACCAAGGGTGGCTAAGCCTTGGAGAAGATCGCAAAGCCCACTGATTGAGGGTTAGAGTGTCACACATGCCTAGACCCGGTCTAGGGCTTATAATGTTTTCCTGGTAACATACCAGATGCCTCAGCCATAGGCTGCATAATTTGACACTAGGTCCAATACTTGGTAATAGACCAAGCACCTCCATTCTCTCGGAGAATGGCCCTCAGCCCTGGGCTGAGTCCCTAGTCTCGGACTAGGTAAATTTCCTTGTAACTGACCAGGTGCCTCCATTCAAAAGAATGGCCACTCAGCTTTAGGCTGAGTCCCCAGTGCTAGATTGGTTCCACATCTTGGTCCTGGACCAGATGTCATCATTCAACATAATGATCACTCAACTCAAGGTTGAGTCCCTCAGTGCTGGATTGGTTCCATATCGTGGTCCCGGACCAGATATCCCCATTCAACAGAGTGGTCACTCAACTCTAGGTTGAGTCCACACCCTGTTCCCGGACCAGGTGTCTCCATTCTCCTAAGAGAATGGCTCTCAATGCTGCTCAGAAAAATCAACAATTTCGACATCTATGTAATACATTTTGATTTTGATGACTTACATCTCTCTCTCTCTCTCTCTCTCTCTCTCTCTCTATATATATATATATATATATATATAACTCTCGAATCCCCGTATCCTTCGTGTCTTGTGTCCTCATGTGAGGTGACTTTAGCATTAAACGAATTGGTTAATCTACCTTGCAAGATTGATGCCATTCCTTCAAGCAAACTAGACTGGATACAAAGCAAACAAATCAATCAAACACTGATTTCCTCCATAGAGCTCAATGACAATTCATCTAATCAACAAAGCACCCCACAATTTGACGTCCAAAGTCTCTTTTATTTCTCAGATAAACAACAATTACAATAAGCAATCTCTTCCTAGGGATTTCCAACTAGTTTACAATGGGATAGAGAGCATGCTTTTATAGCTAAAACGTGAAAGGGAGGGAAACTCCATGAGTGAGAGTGGACAAGGCGTGAGCTCTGAGTGAGGGGAGTTAACTTGGAGTGATCTTTAAGGAAGAGGCGCCAATCAAAAGCGTGGCCACCACATCTCATAACGTTAAGCTTTGGAGGAATGGCGAGTCATTAAAATGTTGAGATATTCGCTAGAGTCTAAAATTCATCCAAAAATGACACCTTTACTAAGTGATGATGTCGCCCTCCATAAGAGACAAGGATGCCATGTCATCTAACATGTCAAAACATGTCCCTTTGACTCTTTTTTATAAATTGTCTTTTGCCATTTTGTCGCATCGTTAACATTAAACTGACATTTAATCCCCCATTTAGCAAAAATGGCTCCAAGTGACAAATTAATCACCTGAAGCATTTGAAAAGTGGGTCTCAAGTTAAAGAGAATGCTCTAAGTGTGAAAAGGAGCATCCCCACACCAAAATTTTAAATAAAACCATTAAAAAATGGCTAAATTTGTGGGAAAAATTATTTTCTTGGAAATTAAAAAATAACCTAGGGGGACCTAGCACATGTCCATCTGATTCAATAACAATGTCTAGCACGCTCATATACATTGCAACTAAGTCACCAGACACATGCAAAACCCCCCTCGTGTCCTGTGGGGCCGTGTCAGACACAAACACGACGTCAACACATGTTTTTTTACACGTGTTGACATCGTGTTCCAGTATCCAGGGTTTTCAGAATTTTAATATCTAAGAACTGGTGGGACTGCAATGTTTCAAAATTGGATTCCATCATGTGTGAGGGATGGGATTGACATTTAATTGATAGTGCCAAGCCCTCTAAGTATCCTGTTGTTGGTTGTGTTGACTATTGAACTCATCGATCACGCCCTTAGTAAAATTGTACCCTTCACACAAACCAGAACCATTGATTATGCATGTTAAGCTTTTTGCCTCATTTTAACATTTAGATTAGCCATCTTCTCTAAATTGGGGAGTGATGACTTGAGCAACAATAAGATGGATGCACATGGATCCACAAATTGTACAAAGCACTAACACTAATGTCCCTAGAGGATTAAGGCAAAGGCTAGAGGAGAAATTGGTAATCCTATGGAGGGGTCATCCTCCACACTAGCAGATGCAGATCATCAGATGAGCAGAGAGGAGGAGGAGCAGGAGTAAGAAGAGGGTCGGGGCAGTGATGAGTTTGTTGATTCAGGCATGGAGGAGGACTATTGATAGATGAGATTCTTCCATCTTGATCTCATCTATGATCTACCCCCTTTTGTATTTACTATTTACTACTACTAGTTTCCAATGGCATTCTGACATGTATGTAATACATCTTGATTTTGATGACTTGATGAGAAATATGGTTTTGACATCTTGAGCTATCATCTTTGTGTCTCTTTGTGATTTGTGAATGACAGAATGTGTAATGTGTATTGATTCTAATTAGTAATTTGAAATATTCAATATTTGGATCTATATGTCTATATTTTTAATATATATAATTTTAAAAGATATATATATATATATATATATATATATATATATATATAATATATCACATGTCCACCGTGTCCTAATTCCGGGGGTCACCATGTCTGTGTCGTAAAGTCGTATTTTCGTGTTCTTCGTGTCCTGTGTTCTCGTGTCAGGTGACTTAGACTGACACGTGAACTTTAATAACCTCCCAGGGTTTGACCACCAAGACGACCATTCCAGCTTTGGAGGAGCAGGTGAAAAACTCAAAAATTATACATCGCTTGTTCATCATTGCATAATTAACATGGGAAAAAACACCTTGGAATAATCAGCTTGATAACCAAGTCCTAGGAAGCCAAGTTCTTTACAAAAGTCCTGTGCTTGTACAATTTTTACAATTTTCCCGCAGGGTATGAACATATGATAAAAAAGAGACAAAAGGGCCTTGGAAGGCCTGAATGGACTTCTCAACTCTGTAATTGAACAAGTGTTTGTTCATCTTTGGCGGCTCACTAGAAAGTCCAACTAGATGCAACCTAGTTGGTAACATACCCTATACTTAACAAATATCCTTTTGGATCGTTGGCATTGGGAGGGCAGCAGAGAAGGTTGGGATTTGGTTTGTCATCCTATTTGGAGGTTGTACTCATACGACTCTTGTATTGCTGAGTTGCCTTGATGCTAGGCTCGCAGGCTGCATCAAAAGGGCATTTTCTTCTGGTAAATTTGTTGGAATCTGCAACTTTTTCCTTGGAAGGAGTGCTGTGTTCTTGCTCGTGAGTGTGGTCTTTTTTCCCTTGACCATCTCTCTATTATGGAGTTGCACTAGTTTATTCTGGAGTCTGACTTGTTCAAAATGAATATTGGGATGTTTTGTCTGTTCCAGGGGTATTGGTGTTGGTGCTTTGGTTGTCCTCTTTGGCAGTGTGATCCCCAGCTGTTGTATTCCATGCTTCATCAGTGACATCCTTTATCCCCGGTGCTTAATGTGCTCTTGAACTCTACGGATTCAGAGGACAGGTAGATTCGGAGGCTTTACAGTGTGTAGTCTGTGCGGATTTCCTTTAAGCTATGAGTTTTTGTATGGTTAGTAATCTATCAGGGCCTTCCTTCCAATGCCAGGTTAACCAAGTGTAGACTCTTAGACGACTAGTATCCTGTATTCTGCAGGTTGGACACAGCGAAGCACATCTTTTGGGAGTGTGTGTTTGCCAAACAGTGCTGGAAATTCCTTCAGGATCAGTTTTTAGTGTTGCTTCAGAAGAGGATTCCTTGGCACTTTTTAGCACTTGGAGGATTTGGCATAGCCTGCGGATTTTGGCTTTGTTTGTCCTGTGAAAGCTCAGGTGCAAAGCTGTTTTTTGTCACGGGGTTAGCTCTCTCTCTTCATTGTGTACGATCTGGAAGGATGAGGTACACAATCAGCTCCTGGCCAAGAGTGGTCTGCTGATCGAAGATGCTCAATTCTTGGATTGTTCAGCCTACTCTGATTTTATTTCTGCTTTAGTTGCTTTATGGAAGAGGTTACGAGGTTCATTGAAATAACCTTCCACATTTTGTACAGCTTTTTGTAAATATTTTTATGTAAATATGAAACGTATTTTTCAAAAAAAAGATATTTTAGATTTTAGAGAAAACTTATTCAGCATATATTCCTAATATTGACAAGAGTCTTTATCGTTGTGGAAAAAACTGTCTGAGAAAGTGGAGATTGTCTTATTTCCTGCCCTGCTGATTTATTCCAACTTATTCTCCTCGTTTGCCAATTTTCTACTGACTCACTCTGAATTTTTCTAGAGCTTTTCCAATTTTCTGAATTGTTGATCCCTGCCAAAAATATTCCTGAGCCTGACTTTTTCAATATTGCTTATTATTCACATGACTTTTGTACATTTCCTGATATTTTGCATCATCACAAGAGAGTGTTGGAGTTCAGTTTCAATTAGTCATAATATGTGAACAAATTTTCAGAAGTTTTGATCTAAGATCAATTTATTGTATGTTCTCTGGACAAGTTTCTGAGTAATTTGTCAGCTTGCAGATCTCTTTTTTCAATGAGATACTTGTAAATATCTAATATATGTTTATTATTTCTGTATGGTTCTATGATGGTAGCAGTTTTGAGGCTATATTTGAAGTATTGTATGAGAGAACGAACATTCTCTATTATGAAAGAATATTGTTTTAATATTGAAATTTTTTGTACCAGAATATAGTACAGACGTCCTGCCGAGACTTTTTAAGATCAAGTACGACAGTGGGTTGTCGGAGGAGCTTTTATGTCTTGATATAGCTGAAGAGTATGTGGTTGTCATTGCTTCCTTTTTTCTTTAGATTTAGTAAAATTTTGTTGCAATGCTTTTCTATAATTTACACTGAATTGTGTACTAACTCATAAGGGATGACTATTCTTTGTAATTTATGATGATAGCAGGAGCTACATGGTTCCACCAGGAAAATGTGTGTTAGAGTTTCCACGTGCAGTTCACGAGTCTGTATTTCCAGAGCTACGGGTAGGAATCTATCGAGTTTATTAGGTGTTTATGTTAGCTTCAAGTTTTCTCTCTGATTATGAATTGTTACTACTGTTAGTTCATTTCTATCTTGTTTGTTGACTTTGGTTTTTAAAGTCAGAAAGATACACAGTTATGAGTTGAAGAACAGTTGACAAGTTAATTTTTTTTTTTGAAACTTCAGTTGGTTCTGATACAAATTCATATGGTTTGCTTTTTGTGATCCCCACTTTTAGAACCCTAGGACTTTGGTGGCGATATAAGCTCCTATATTTGAGATTAAGTCTAAAACTTAATGTTTAATGGAAACCTTCATAAGTTGGCTGAGCTAAAACATGATGAACTAGATAAGATAAGATAAGATAATTTTATTAATGTCCAACCAATGACCACAACAATAGGTCAATGTGACTGTTTTGGAACCACGTTGTCAATAAAAAGTGGGAGCACTAAGGTGGCTTTTATAAAAATGAAATGCAGAGAGAAAGCATGACTAAAACCTAGATAGCAAACTCCAAATATGCAAAGCCAAACTACGAGAGAAATGCACCGAGATAATAGATCAAAGGGCATGTGATCCAAAAGAAGTGAGTCTGTCATGTTTTGCCAGAACCATCTCTCCTAACATCAAAGGGCGGCTGGAGGAATCGTAGAACAGAACCCTTTCCAGAGGAATCGTTGGAAGAGGAGTTAGGCGTGGTAATGTGTCTTTGCTCGGAGTGATGGCCCTGCCTTTGTGACCTAGAAGAAACTGTTTGCCTATTGCTATGAGGCTGAGCCTGGCCATGTCGCTGGTGTCAAATGGAAGAGGAGGTGGTCCTCCTCATTCAAACATGTTTAGAGTTGAGAGAAGTGTTGCCATTTGTTTACCTCTTGGTACCGCTCTAAGATGGGAGCACCAAAGAAAGGAACTAATTCGCTGGCTGGAGACTGCACTAGTGCATGCATGTGTCTGGAGGACAAGAGAGCGGAGTCGGAGGACCTCCTGTGAGTACAAGGCTAGACATCTTTGGTAGGACAAGAGAGTAGAGTTGGAGGGCCTCCTGCAAGTACAAGGCTAGACATCTTTGGTCGAGGTACTGAAAGAAATTGGACAAGGCCTGATGCTCCATGAGGAAAAGCTCCCTAAAAAGGCAATGGAACCGCCTGTGAATATTGTAGTAAATAGGACAATGGAAGATGAATTTCTCCTTTGTCTCAATCTCTCGAAGGTGTAAAACCTTGCAGATTTTGTATGATTGGTCATTTGGTGATCCCTCACAACCCTAAGACGATGGGAACCCACTTTGAACTGACCTAAAGGAATACGAAGAGCATGTGCCCAATGAAATATGTTCAGCATAAAAGGCCATCATATCCATGAAATGTTCAGCATAAAAGGCCATCTTTGGATGTAACCCACCTTGAGGGTTGATCCACGTGACCTGCACATATTGATTATGTTGCACACAATGGCCACATTGAGAGGGCGGGTGAATCAGTGTGAGCAATTTAAACTTTTTACCTTCAATTGATCAATCAAAGTATATCAAGCATTATGTTATCAATTACATCATCATATTCATCAACCAAATTAATCATGAGTCATAACCACAATAATCACATCAACAGACAAAAGAATATATTTAATTTTAAGCTTTATTTATGGTAATGGAAGACTACAATCTTCTCGATTACAATAAGCACCAACTGAAGAAAAGAGCACCAACTCTCGTAACAGGATCCGACTTGGTTTTCTTAGCTCCAACTAAGAAAGGGTTGAGCAGTCCAATCCTCAAGTGCAAGATTCTTCTTGCAAGCTTGATACCAATCTTTGATTGTCATCAATCTGCTGCTCAACCACTTCTGCTCATCAACCTCTGTTCATCAACATTGCTGGTCAAACTGGTCAATCTCTGCTCAATACTGCTGGCATGCATTGCTGCTCAATCACTCTCTGCTTGCTCAATCTGGTCATCAACACCTGCCCTTCATCATTACTGCTGGTTAATCTGCTCATGTCTTTATCATCATCAAGAGTGTCAACAAGCAATGCATCAAGTATGCATCATCATCATCATCAAGGTAGTAGAATGTGCATCAAGTGTATAGGGTAGCATCATCTTGCATGCATCATTATCTCATATCATCATCATCATACAGTACATCATCAAGGTGAATGCATCAAGTATGCATCATATCATAGGGTTTGCATCATCACTATATCGAGTATACACTATCATCATTGCTTGCATCATTATCAAAGCATGATCATAGTGGAGTATGCATCAACATATCATGCTCATCATGAAAATAAGTCTTCACACCTCACTGAACATTTACTACTGTATCTACCACTGTATACGTCACTATACCTCTGTATACATTACTGTACCTACATTGTATATATCTACCACTGTATATATGCCATTGTATACATTACTGTACCACTTCACTGTTTGTAGATGACTGGTTCATGACTGCATACTTGTGCTATGAATAACTTCAATCAAAAACTTAGAACTAGCGCTGTATTCATTCCTTCATCATCATTTGCCTTCTAACATACCACTGTTCCATGTACATCATATTAGCTAGGGTTACATGCATCATTATCATACAGTATGTGTATCATCCTAGTCATCACAGTTTGTAGGATTGCATCATAGCATACTTCATCAAAAAGTGTACATCATAGTGTAGCATGAATCAACATCATCAAGGTATGCAACATCAAAGTGTATGCATCATTATAGGGTATGTATGCATTGTCATTATCATAGATCTTACCTTTATCTATGCATGACAAAACTCAATCTTGGGGTTGTGTGTGGCACCAAACAAAACCAACCTCAAACTTGAAGATGACCTAAACCATTTCAGTGCTAGGCCTGTCACAGAATTTTGGGCTGTTTATGTAAGCTGTAGATGATCCAAAACAAGGTTAAACTTCACCCTCTATTGCAAAAAGTCTGACTGTACAAAACCATTGACTGCTTTATTTTCTTGCGGACTCAAAACTTGAGCTTAGGACAACAAGCAGAAGGCTCGGTTCTGTCAACGAATAGGCACCAGTAACCATCACTCAACACACTGTCAAATATCAAAATTTTGGACTGTAAGTGGGCAGCATTAACCATCATCCAATCTCTGTCAAGCATGAAAACCTTGGACTGTACCAGCATGCAAATTCGGGACTGCTTTATGTTTTAGAAGACCCCAAGCAAGTTCAAGAATGGAACGCATAAAAAACCATCCAACAAATTCGGGACTGTTGTACAGGAAAAAATTCGGAACTGTCGCCTCCAACTGTGGAAAAAATTCGGGACTATCATAAAGGAAAAAATTCGGGACTGTCACCACCTGCTGCGTCTACCTCAGTCACCACCTGAAAAATCTCAGAGCTAAAATATTCTCCCACGAACTCACACTTTCAAAAATGAAATCATGAGGGCCTATTTATATACATTTTCATAAATTTTTATTGGGCTGACATACCAAATACCAATTTTATGTTTTTAATTTTTTCTTGTATTAAATGGAGCCGATCTTACAGTATAGTATTGAAGAGCTTCCACATTATTTTATGCATTGTTTAATTGTTTGAGTAAGGGTTGTTCAATAGCCACGCACATAGTAAAAGCTGGGGTTAGAAAGGTTTCGTCTCATCTAGCAAGTGCTTCAAGGGTTTCTTTAGGGCTGCTTCAGCAAGATAAAAACAAGGACTTCAAACCATCACCAAGCTCCAAGTATGCCATTTGCAAGGGAATTATTATTTATATATTGTGACCATGGGTTCCATATCATCAAAAGCAACATTAATATTCAAGAACCATCAAATGGTGGCATGGACGATCAAGTTACCATGTGTGTGGACTTCATGGCCTCATCAAGTGTATGTGGACTCATCTAAACTTCATGACTTAAACCATGTCCAAAGGTTCCAACTGCAAATGACCTCAAGACCAAGGCAAGTGTGCCATAGGGAATCATCATGATCATATCAACCCACAATCATACAAGCAAGTGTGTCCAAGTGTCCAAGTGTCAACACATCACCATGTGAGTGGGTGTCAAGCCTTTCTCATGTCTTAGGACATCTCCAAGGGTTCTAAGACCCCATCAACCCACACATCATCTTCAAGGGTTCAAGGACCATTGTTTCATCAAGTGTTGGTCCAAGGACTTCTTCATAAAGTAAGAGGCTTCATGGGCTTCTTCAACCACCTTAACCACGCAAGGGGACCTCCAAGGGTCAAGATGACATCACCTGTGGGGTTGCCAAACCTTCTCCTAGTGTACCATGACACCATCACAGCATGAATGACCACATTATGGGTCATTAATGCTTCTCCAACCCATATAGGGCTTCTCCATCATCTACAAGGGCTTCAGCACCACAGCTAGGGTTTTCATCATCAACAACATGGTCTACAACATCATCAACAAGGTAGTGGTTCCAAGATCCATCCTTGTGGGTACAAGGACCTTGTCAACTGGATACAAGGTACTTCAAGACATAACCCATCTCTGTGCGGGCTCCAAGGCACTGGATGTGGGGGTAATGGGATCATCCATACCTGTGCACTGCAAGAGGGACTTGGTGGCATCAATGACTACTTGTGGGGCCATAGCAAGTCCCAAGTTGACATGAATGGCAATTTCATTAACAATTTATAGATATCATCTCGGGTGAGTTTGTTCAACTCATGCTTGGTAGGTAAGAGATGGCCATGCACATCCAGAGGAGAGTTAGATAAAATCTATTTGATGTGATGCCAAATGATATGCAAAATTGGAGTGAGACTTTTTCCCTTGGAATTTTTTCTTCCTCCATACCTACTTGTAGTATTGATTGGGAGTCAATGGCTACCATAGATATTTTTAGAGCCCACTCTTGAGATATGCTACTTTTGTTCAACTTTCCGAAGCAATTAAACATATATAGAGAATGATGAGTTCATCTTCTTATGTAATCCGCCTTGAGGGTTGATCCATGTGACCTGCCCATACTGTTTATAGATATCATCCAGGGTGATTTTGTTCAAGTCCTGCTTGGTAGTCCTGAGATGGCCATGCACATCTAGATGGGAGTTAAATAAGAGCTATTTGATGTGATGCCAAATGATATGTAAAATTGGAGTGATACTTTTTCTTCCTCCATAGCTACTTGTAGTATGGATTCGGAGATGTTGGCTACCACAAATATTTTCACAGCTCACTCTTGAGATATGCCACTTTTGTTGAACTTTTCGTGGAGCAATCAAACATATATAGAGAATGATGAGTTCATCTTTTTTTTTTGTATAAAAGTTCTATATCCGCTCAATGTGCTTTTGAAGTCAAGAGTTGGTTCACTGGTTCAAGTATGTGGCAATAAAGTAGTATTTCTCATTAATATCTAATCATTGTTTCATGGTTGGATTCCTTTTTAAAGTAAAATGATCTTATGCTTTAGTTTGCTTCACCTTGAACACCTTGATTATATGAAACGTGTTTTTTCTAAGTGCCTCTATAGAAGATGGTTCTTCGTTTTGATTTATATATCATGGTCAGCCTTCATCTCTGTCTTGGATTTCCTCTCAAAGCTAAGAGCTTATTTTATGATTCTCATAGAACTGCTTTCTTGTTTTGATATTTTGGAAACATGACTTCCTTGAAGTACCTATGGGTACATGTTTTAGTGTTTCCAAATGGCCTCTTACAAATTATAGGTTTGTCCATCGATTTACCTTAATAATTGATTGGAGATATTTTTCCTACCTTTTCTATAATGAACATAAACTATATAAGTAAACGTTAATAATAATTATTATTAAATAATCAAATATATAATTATTATCCTTCTCTGATTTCAACTATATTTCACTTTTATGTTGGATATTATCATATTTCGTTTTGTTGTCCTGGGCCGATATTGTGGAGTCTCTCCACCTGACCTTTGGTCAAATTTTCGTTGTCCTTGGAAACAAAAAAACTGCTGGCTTTTGCCTCACACATTAGAGATGGATCTCTGTAGTGCATCCCTATTTCATACTATAGTTTTGTCATCAATTTACCTTCATCCATAATTTCTGTGTTAGCTATTCAGCTCTGGAGGCACACCGCATGTTTTTGTATTGTATGCGGAAGTGACCATGCACTAGCTAGGCTACTCGACTTTGCAATGGTGTTTATAAAGTTTTAAAGTTACTCTTATGTAATGGGACTTTCTATAAAGTATTCTCTTGTTTTAATTTTATAAAGTGACTTTATGAGATAAAGTGCACTTATTTCATAAAGTAAATGGCGACTTTATTAAAATTAAGTGTAACCAATTTTGGAGGGAAAGTTTCTCAACCATTGATCATGCAAAGGCAAGATTAAATCTTGGCCTTTGGATTTAGGGATTGGGGAAGGTGAAAAGTCACTTTCAAGTTATAAAAGAGAGCCTAGGGTAGTGTGCAAGACAAGGAAAGCATTTTTCGAGAGTGTTCATTTTGGCTAGGTTAATTTTCAGAGAGAGAGGGAGCTGCTTTTTTTCTCAAGTGGGCACAAATCCCAAGGAGATATTTTTTTCTTTCAAGTGGGCATGGATCCCAAGGAGTTGGGCACACATCCTAAGACATTTATTTTGTTGGGACGTACTGTATGGATTGTTGTATCGTACTATACTTGCTGCACGCATTTCGAGGAGGTCGTACAATGTACAGACTGGATGGGCATGATTTTCGAGGAGCTAGGCACAAATATTGAGGAGGGCTGTTGTGGTAGAGGCTATACAGGTTGTATTGTTGGTTGGGGACGCAAATCAAGGTGTTGCACATTTCTCGAGGTGCTGGTACAATCATTAAATGCTGCTGTAAATTGATATTTTTGCCTGAAAAATGCTGAAATAAAATTCTCTTGGATTGGTTTTCCGCATAGAGGTTTTTTTCCAGGGTCATATTGACCAAATTTCTGTTGTTTAATGGGTTAATTACAGTGTTCCACGAGGACTCGCCCCCTAGGGTCGGGGACGTGCCCCCCTCGCTCCTTGCGCCCTGGGGGCTTAGGGGCTTCTGGGGAAACGTTTCCCAGCGTCCCCAAAATTAGGAAACTCTCGGAAATGCACAAGGGGGCGCNGCGCGCTCTGGTGAAAGGGGGCTCCTAGACGCCCCCTCGCCCCCCCGCCCTCTCCTGAAACTGGGGGGCTTCCAGACGCCCCCTCCTGAAACTGGGGGGCTCTGGGAGCCCCCCCCTCTTTTAGTAGTTTACATGGGATGAATCATTGAACATTTATTGTTGGGATTTAATAATTTATAATATTATTTTTTATTAAGACTTGGATGCCCCCCCGCCCCCTCGCCCCCCCCGAATTTTGCTAAAATTTGGGGGTGGTCTCCACACATCCCCAATGTGCGTTTCCCCGCTCCTGCGTCCCCGCGTCCCGGAAACTTGTGGGAACATTGGTTAATTAGTCTACTATTTTTTATGCTATTTCGTTGCAACAAACTTAGTTTTGCAGTGTTTCAGGTTCATGGTTGTTGAGTTTTATGCATGTGAAGTATTTTTACTTAATGACAGTTTAAGGTCTGAAATCTGGGTTAAGCTAAGTGTTTGACAAAGGTCTGATTTCTTTGTCAAATTTCTACATGGTATCAGAGTTGAGGCTCTGTGATAACAGCTGATTGTGGGTGCAACAGTATTGTTGAGTTGTTGGGCATGGTTGTTTCTATTTTTTTAACAACTTGTGTATTGGAAAACCTTATCTGCATGTGACTTGCAAGTGGTGTGAAGAGAGAAGCTCTTGTTGTTTTGGTAGATTGTTTATGTACTCTCTGAGATGGCTACCAATTTGAGGTTGGAGGATAGACTGGAAATTTTGTTTCATGGAAGGCTAGGATAGTGCTTATTTTGGAGGAGAATGAACTGTGGGATGAAGTGGTGCATAACACACAGGCGAATCCAATTCAAGTTCCTGTTTCCACCGATGCACTAGCTCTAGCAGCCTTTAACAAAAAGGACATCAAGGCTGGGCGAATCATCCTTGATGCGGTAAAGGACCATGTTATCCCACACCTCTCAGGTAAGGATCATGCATTTAAGATGTGGGATGGCTGACTAGCTTATATGAGAGTTCAAATGAGAACTGGAAGATGGTTCCAAGGAAAAAACTAAGGGACACCAAAATGACCAAGACCGAGAATGCTTCTTCTTACCTGACTCGGATTTCTCATGTTCATGATGATTTGGGTGCTGTTGGCGAGAAGGTGGATGATGCAGAGATGGTGAGAGTTGCCTTGAATGGTTTCTCTCAACCTTGGCATGACTTTGTGCGTGCAATTGTGGCCGGAGTGAATTTGCCTTCATGGGCTAAACTTTGGGATGACTTCAATCAGGAGGAGTTGAGATCTAGCTCCATTTCCACAGGTCAACAGAATGCAGCTGGTGAGGAGAATGTTGCTCTTTCTGCTAAGAGCAAGAAGAAGTCCAAGAAAGATTTGAGCAAAGTTCGGTGTTTTGCTTGCAGCCAATATGGCCACTTTGCTTCTCAGTGTCCTGAGAAGAAAAATAAGGAGGATACGATTGTTGCAACTTCAACAAAAGTAGAGAACTTTGCGAGAAGATTCGAGAAGGAGTTCTCGTTGATCTCCCTTATTTCTAGTGTCGGTAGCAATGGAGTTGTTCAGAATGGTACTTGGTATATTGACAGTGGAACCTCTCATCATATGACCAAAATATGGCATATATTCTGTATCATTTCTTAGACTTGTCTTGCCCGGTTTGTTTAGTCAGAAGGGGGACACACACATGCAGTGCGAGGAGTTGGAAATGTCAGATTCCAACTTAGTCATGGAGGATACATCAAGCAGGATGGGGTTCTCTTTGTTTTGAGGATGAGGGTTAACTTGCTCTCAGTTTCAAGCCTTGGAGGATGCAAGGTATTTGACATTGTTCCAGAGGGGACATGTGTACATATTTCCAGATAGAGATGATCTGGGACATGTTTATATACACTCGGAGAGAGCGAGATTGATTGATCCACAGTTGATTGGTGATCGGTTCGGTGAGCTATACAAGTTTAGTGCACACCCCACAGTTGATGAGTCAGATGAGGAGCAGGAGGCCCCTAAGGCTGCAGTGGCGCCAAGTTACAGTCTTGAGTTCCGATGGAAGAGAGGGAGTCTCTTATGAGTATTGGCAAGAGGCTCATCCAGTATGAGCGGATCAATGCTCAAGATTGGAGAGTGGATTCTCCTAGTAGCTTAGGGTTCAAGGTGGTTGCTAGGAGGTAATCTTCAGATTCAAGTTCAGTGTAGGTAGTAGTGTTAGTTCCAGGTTCAAAGGGAGCTCCTACTGCAAACAATGTGATGGATTTGAGGACAGGACCTGATGATGATGGCAGTGAGTACCTTCCTCGCTAAGAGGGAATGTTGGATATTTAGCTCTGGAGGCACTCCGCATGTTTTTGTCTTGTATGCGGAAGTGACTATACACTAGCTAGGCTACTTGACTTTGTAATGGTGTTTTATAAAGTTTTAAAGTGACTCTTATGTAATAGGACTTTATAAAGTATTCTCTTGTTTGAATTTTATAAAGAGACTTTATGAGATAAAGTGCACTTATTTCATAAAGTAAATGGTGACTTTATTAAAATTAAATGTAACCGAGTTTGGAGGGAAATTTTCTCAACCATTGATCATTTAAAGGCAAGATTAAATCTTGGCCTTTGGATTTAGGGATTAGGGAAGGTGAAAAGTCACTTTCAACTTCAAGTTATAAGAGAGAGCTTAGGGTCGTGTGCAAGATAAGGAAAACATTTTCCAAGAGTGAGCATTTTGGCTAGGTTAATTTTTAGAGAGAGGCAGCTGTTTTTTTCTCAAGTGGGCACAAATCTCAAGGAGAGATTTTTTCTTTCAAGTGGGCTTGAATCCCAAGGAGCTGGGGATGCATCCCAAGACATTTATTCAGCTGGGCCATACTGTACGGACTACTGTACCGTACTGTACTTGCTGAACGCATTTCGAGGAGGCCGTGCAGTGTATGGATTGGTTGGGCACAATTTTCAAGGAGCTGGGCATGAATTTTGAGGAGGGCTGCTGTGGTAGAGGCCGTACTGGCCGTATTGTTGGTTGGGCATACAGATTGAGGTGCTGCACATTTCCCGAGGTGCTGGTACAGTCATAAAATGCTGAATTAAATGCTGCTGTAAATTGATATTTTTGTCTGAAAAATGCTGAAATAAACTTCTCTTGGACTGGTTTTCGCCAGAGGGGGTTTTTCCAGGGTCATATTGACCAAATTTCTGCTGTTTAATGGGTTTATCAGTCTGCTGTTTTTTATGTTATTTTCGGCTGCAGCAGACTTAGTTTTTCAGTGTTTCAGCTTCATGGTTGTTGGGTTTTATGGATGTGAAGTTTTTTTTACTTAGTGACAGTTTAATGTCTGAAATTGGGTTAAGCTAAGTGTTTGACAAAGGTCTGATTTCTTTGTCAAATTTCTACATTTTGTAATGAAACTTGGGTACATGAATGGGTATGGAGACGGGTGCTAGGGTGGGGATGCCACTTTTTGAAACAGGGGACTTGAGTATGTCAGGGGTGCTATATATATTTAAATTTTTATAATTATAAATTTATAAATTATAATACATATGAAATTTAAATAATTTTCATTGTACATATATATTCATGTGCATCCATATGAATCCAAATCATTATACACAAATATGCAAAGTTTCTCATGTATATAGCAAGGGTGCATACAACTAGAAAAACATCAAGTGCAATCCATATCTGACCCAAAATACATAAACAAAGAGGTTAAATGGCCTATAGAGTCCAAAAATCATCATTCTAAATAATTTCAAATCAAAATCCTTGCATATATTGGGATCCTATTAATCAATAGCATCCTGTGCCCCCTCTTCTAGGCTCTAGCCCTTGCCTCTATCTTGAATCTCGAAGTTGGTCCTCAAAGGACATTAGTCAACACCCTACAGTTTTGATGTATCTTCCTAATCCAAGTGTTAAAATAAGGTAGAGTGAAGTATACATTTTTGTTAAGGTCATGACAAAGCAGTTCAACAATAAACTCCACCAACATCAAGATACATAGAGAGGTTGATGTGCTTGATGAAATGCCAATCCCATACCCTCATACATGATAGAATCCAGTGGAAATGTTGCAATCCTGAAATCCTGAAAACTGTTAAGTCTCTTGAGTTCTGAATGGGATTTAAAATTCTACTTTTTGCCTGTGAAGTCCAATGAGGTTGGAACCACTCTCGAACATTCAGAAACAATTAAAGGTAATGTAAAAAATTTAAGAGAATTTAATATTTATTATTACCATTACTACTGAACACCTCCAGCAGGAAGACACAACTCTAGCCTGCAAAATAATGACAAAAAACAGTCAAAATTAGTCTTAAAAGCCTTTCCTGCGAGCGCAATTCAAAGAACCGGAGCTGAAACTGCCCGTTATCCATGCATCAGCTACCAGTTATGACCTTCACAGTTCTCACAATGGGTCTAAGCTGACCTTTATATGAAGAAGGTAATTGTTTAATCAAAAGCTTTTCCTGGGAGCGCAATTCAAAAAACCGGAGCTTAAACTGCCCGTTATCCATGCATCAGCTACCAGTTATGACCTTCACAGTTCTCACAATGGGTCTAAGCTGACCTTTATATGAAGAAGGGTAATTGTCTAATGCAGGGGCTTCACACTTACTATCCAAAATGACATTTGAGATTTAAGATACCATTTCATAAATTTAATGAGCAAAGCAGAAGTATTTTGCCATATAAGACACGGATACAATTTGAATTTTACAATCTGTATGGTCTCCTAGGACAAAGCCCTGGCTTTTTCATACTGTTATATGGCTGAGTGAGATGTGAGTTTATCTGAATATGATTTGAAATCTGCAAGAAAAAATGCAAAAGATTTAGAAAACATAAAACTAGAATTGTTGTTGGGTCCTTATCAAAACTTTCCCCAATCTTTGGGTATTTTGTTTGAGCCAAGCAATCAAGAGTTTTATCTCCCCACAAGCTGAAATAGTTCTGAAACTAATCTGAAGTACAAGTATCATAATGGGCTTTTTTTGCAACGTGTGTATGGCTTAGATTTTGCATAGTTGTTTTGTTTTTTCTGAATCAATATAAGGTTCCTGATTCTCAGCTTCTGACAATTATGTAGGTGGTTCGGTATGGAAAGTTGAGAGTCACATTCAATAGTTCTCTAAAGGTACTTAATCGTATAACTTTTGTTTGATTGTTTCATATGTAAGATTAATTGCAATGGGATTAGCTTGGCTTGCTCATTGGTCTTTATCTTACATCTTTATGGCTGCGCCTTGCTGAAATGTCGGTTGATCTCGTAGATATTATCCTGGGAATTTTGTGCTAGAGTGCATGATGAAGTTGTCCCACGGAAGAATCTTATTCAGCAGGTAATTCTTTTTCATTGCTTTATCATGCATTTCAAAAGTTTCCTCGTCCTAATTCAAACTCTGTAGTGCTTTATTTTTTTTCTGCTGGACAGTTAGTTTTTATTTCGTAGCTAGATGCTTAGCTCTGCTTGTACTTTCAGTATTGATCTAGGATTTGCTTTAGCACTTCCACATTGTATTTACTCTGGATTGTACCTGTCAGTCCCTTTGAACTACTTTTGTGACCACTAGTTGGACATTATTAAAATCATCTTAACTTATGTGGCTCAGTTACTCTGTTCTATTTGAGTTCAATATGAAAGCAAGAAGGGTGGTAGGCTAACTGAAATTTTGGTTTATGATTTGAACATTAAAGTGATGCTCTCCTATAGTTATTGGCATGCTGATATTTATTCTGAAAGCATTGGGAAGATGGTAACTTTTTCGAAATCCAAAAATACAGAAGAAAATAAAATTGATGTCCGAGTTTGTTTTTAAAGAAATCGTGTTTGGTAATTTTGAAGAATGTTTTCTGGGAAGAGGGGAACTATTAACCCAATGCCAATTAAATATGCCAAGCATTCAGATCTTTGTCCTCAGCTGGCAAGCAAAGCGCATACATTATCCATTTATAATATAATGTCTCAGTCTAACTATTCTCATTTCTTGAGAGTAAATTTGAACTTGCATGAGGTCATTTTTAGGCACTTAATTTGTGTTATTCTTGCATTCATTTTTATTATTTGTGTGATATGTTTATGAACATTGGAGCTGTTGAATCTTTTATTTAGGCACAGCAGTTAACAAACTTAGTGGAGGCTGAACAAGAGGGTTCTGACAAGGATGCATCAACTTTGAAGGCTCAATGTAACGCGTAAGTGACACTGGAACTTTGTATATGTTTAGAAAAGGCTGCAATGATAACTTTGACAAAGATATATATATATATATATATATATATATATTGGAGCACAGCTACTTCTAGTTTATATTGTATTAGCATAGCTTGCACCAAATCTTTAGTCCTAGGTTTTAATATCATTTTGTCAAATATGGCTAGTTCCTGCATATCCCCTTGCTTCTGGATCTGTGGCAAATATGACATGGGATCCATCATAGATCTTTGTCCATGACAGAACCACTGCATTTGACAAGGATTTCAGAACCATCTAGGATTCAGTTGGATCTATCTTTAAAATAAACTGAAAAACAAAAACTAAAAAACAGGGATTCCATAATAAACAATTGGTTTTGTATATAAGGATATTTATTTGAGTAAAGGAATCAGTGATAAAATTTTACAACTTTTTATCGTAAAATCAATTCTTTTGATTTCGATTTATATTCTAAAAGTATTTTTTTGTAAGAAATAGTAGCTTTGTACTGATTCTGTAACAATTTTTATTTCGATAGGTATACTTTAACAGTTTATATATATATATATATATATATATATATATATATATATATATATATTATTTTCTTAATTTCTATGTAAACTATCTCTTGGAAAAGTTAAAACCTCCAGGCATTTCCCCTCATTTTGAAGATGGTACCCAAGGTAAATCCTCGATTCTTCAGGGCACAAGACCATGTTAACAACAAGGCTCAAAACCATTACAGCAATATACTCATTATGAGCTCAACACATCACTTACAGGAATAGAACTTGAGTGAGGAGGACAAAACTCCATCCCACATTCACTCGGGCTCAATGTTTTAAAACTCAGACTCGGACTCGGAATAAGTCAAGGGTCAACTCGGACTCGGAATTGGTAATGACTCGGCCGATTTGAATTTAATGACTCAGATTACTCAAAAAATACATAAAATATTAAATTTTAAAGAAAAACAATATTTTAAAGATTTTAATCCATGCTTCCAAAGCATTAGAGACAAAATATCCAATGTCTGCTCATGTATATACCATATAAGGGTGAATATATCAAAATGGCACCAAGTGTACGGTGCAATACATATCTGGAACAAAAAACATAATCAATGAGGCCTAAATGGCCTGTAGAGTCCAAAACACAACATGCTATAGTGCCTCTACATCATACGTCAATGATCATACATCTCTTTTTGTTTAGCCTTCTACCCTTCAAATTTATCAAACTGTGGTTGCAACTCCAACCTAATCTCTCCAATCAACTCTAAATCAGCTTCTCCAATCAACTCTAAATCAACTTCACATGGGGCAACATTTCCTCTAACAGCAACCAACTGTTATTTAAGTCTATTAATGCCTCCTCCATTAATCCATTTCTTGCAATACAATTTTCCTTCAATGGCATCAACATATCCATGCTGGATCTTTTCCTTTTGGGGCCAATCTAGAATCTAAATGCAAAGCAGATCTAAATATGCAAAGAAAAAATATAAAAATCTTATTAATTTGGCAGCATACAATAGAAAACAGCACTGCTATTTGTAGATTTAATGAGGAAAAAAAACAGTGGCTAGCTGGAAGCTAACATACATCTAGGTAACAGAAAACCAGTCTTTAACAGTCCAACTCCTCCAAGCCTGTTGATTGTTCTTCACTGCTGGACGCTCCTCCAAGCCTCCATGAATCCAAACAACAATGATGTCAAATGCTCACAAACAGCTCAAAGCAGAAATGTGAGGAAAATAGAGGGGCAGGGGGTCATCTTATGGCCTTAGGTTAGGGTTAGAATAGGAAAAATCTTAAAAATAAACAATAAACATGTTTTTTTGGAGTCCGCGGGCATGTGGGTGTCGGCCACAACTGACTTGGCTGACTCAGATTGCAACTCAGTCAACTCGGCCAACTCGGACCCCAACTCGGCCAACTTGGTATCAAACCGACCACCCGAGCCGAGTTGTAGGCCGAGTCAGCTCGGCCGGGGGTCAACTCAGCCAACTCGCACTCGGACCCGGCCGATTTTTAAAACACTGCTTGGGCTACTCCCAATTGACACACACACACATGTCTGTTACTATGTATGTATGTATGTATGTTTGTATGCATATGCATGTATGTTAGTTGGGCTGTGCTCTAGCAGTGGATTGGTGCAGTTGTTGGCACAGTGACATAGGCTCAAACCCTGGCAGGCTTGCCCCCACATTGCATACAGTGTTCTGCCTGTTGTGGCTGATTAGAGGTTACAACCCTCCCTATTAAAAAGGGCTATTTATGATGATTGGCGTTCTTGTCCATATTTCTATGGTAGGTGTTGACTGCAATTAATGTAACAGTTTCTTGGGCTTGTAA
>LPNX010931204.1:268272-286457 GCA_001517045.1 Pseudotsuga menziesii | reverse complement strand
ATTATATATATATATATATATATATATATATATATATATATATATAATCTTAAAAAAAATTACAGGAAAAAAATTAATTATATAGACTTAAGAGTTTCCTTCTTTGAATAGTAATAATATAGGCATTCATCAATTATCAAATTCACTTGTCAAGAATACACCATAGATTCATAAGTGACTGTAAACTGTAGTTTTCCAATTTATGTCATCAAAATGTATTACATAGATAAGATGATAGATGGGGAATGCCAATGGCAATATGCAAATGGGGAAGTAGAATAATTTCATCGATATTGATTGACAATTGAGTCATAACTTCGTAAGATGACTGTAAAAGATCACTGGTGTTTGTCAATGCTTGAATTCAGCAAAATACTGGTAACCTGTAGATGCACCAAACACAAGCAATCTCAGTGTCCATTCTTCTTCTCCTTGTCTACCAGGGTTTCTTTGAAAAAAATGTGTGAAATGGTTTAAAATGGCCCTTTGTTCTCTGATTTAGTGCAAGCACATGTTTTTTTACGTCCCATGTGTCAAACATGTTGGGATTTGTCCCACCTGCAAGTTGGAGAAGGGTGGGGCACCTGTCCCACGTGTGTCCAACTTGCCAGATGGGTGTGTCAGCATGCCCGATTCATTGGATTTGTGACATGAGAGAGTTGTGGACGTATCGACCATCTTTGGCAATGATGTTATTTTCCGTAATGTCATTTTTAGTGTAAAATAATAAAAATGATAGTATAAACTCAACTATAATACATTAGTGGCCTCGGCCCTCCACCAAGGTGAGGGGACAAGGTGGTGATACAGTGGCCTGACAAAGGAACCCGATTTCATAGTCTGGACTTCAAATTTTTCCTTGTTACAGTTGCAGTTGAAAATTTGCAGCTTCAACACACCCCAATTCCACTGAAAAGGAGACTATGGTCATAAACATAATGAAAAAGTTTTGAGTATTATCATTTTCTTGCTTAAGAAAATAGAATTTACAAAATTACCATCTGCCTCAGTGACTATACCCATAGGCAGAGGTAACAGAGTACATGCTAAAAACAGACAACCCTTCACAGAGTTGGTTTGCTACTGATAACGAAAATTTAAAACTTACCTCTAAGACTACCAAGGCCCAATTCAGTTAAACCTGTAAGTGGAGACCTCAGATTCAGAGATTTATCCCTGCTCTTTTGTGTGACTGCTTCTTCAAAAACACATTTTTTGGCTGTGAACTGTACTGTGGAACTTTGATGGCTGGAGGATTATTGTCCCTTTCTGTCTTGACATGTGTGCCATGTTTGAAACCTGTTTGAAACCTTTTCTGCCTGATTCTTTTTCTAGGACTGGTGCCTTCTCCTTTACTTCTGTGGTTCCTTTTCCTCTGGTTCTTGAACAATGGATGATTTGACTTCCTTAGATTCATTCCTAGACCTTTTGGACTTTTTTCTCAGCTCTCTTAACTTTCTGAAAGTTGTCTTGGTCTCCAAGTATGGACTTTGACTTAGCTTCCTTCTGAGAACCTTCTTGGAACGAAGGTGTGGGAATCAATGCAGATTATGGCAGTAAATCTGGCATATTATCTTCTATATTAATGTTAATCAGTTAACATTTTCAACATTCACTTAGGTTAAATAAGCATGACATAGTGCTAGAAATTGCCAAACCAAGAAGATAATTAATACTGAAAAACACATCTGCAATTGAGACAATTTTGGACAGCTGGTAACTTCATATTTATATATATAAAGATGAAGTACATGTACATACCATAGCTTCATCCTAAGTCTAGTACAATCTTCTAGTTCTCCAAAACCTTAGCTAGGGAAAAACATGAAAAATTCTAGCTCTACTAAAGATCCTCCATGAACTAGTATCACACTAGCAAGATTCCTTGGATCCAAGCAAGATGTCTTTTCTCCTCTACAAGAAGTACCGTTGGTGCTGAATCAATTGGATCTGGAATGGGCACTGATGCTTCTTTTGCTGCTATTGAAGCTGCTTGTGTTATTATTGGCGATGCATGTGCTTCTTTGCTATAGCCCGTGGACTAGTTTCTTTGATTGAACTGGCTAAGCCAGTGGATCCAATCGACCTTGTTAGGAATAGCGAAACACCACTGTTCACCTTAATTGGTTTATAATCTAGTGCAGGCATAAGTTTAAGAGGCAAAGACAAAGCTGGCAGTAGTTCCCCGATCAGATAGCAGGTCCAGTGACAGACAGATCCAGTGAAACAATATTCTCTTCGCATGGACATAACAATCAGAACTAGAGCGGCCAGAGAGAGTAGATGGAAGAGTAGTTCCATCTGTTGATTCTTTACGGACAGGGCTAGGCTAGGGAGCATAGACAAAGGCAAAGATAGGGGTTTACGCTACAGTAGCATATCCAGCCACAACAGTTGGGTATTCGGTTGAGTAAGTAGATTAAGTAGAAGATTCATCCATTGAAGCAGCACCTAGAACACCTAGAGCACAGACTAGAGATGCAGGAGCAGTTCCAGGTCCGGAAGACTTTGGTTTCCATGAGATTCCATACAAAGATAACGAATATTTGAATCATTCTACCGAGGATGTTACAAATAAGTCTAGGATTTTCTCTCAATGCGTCTAACATCTCGTCCTAGTACAATGCCAATCCAACAATTCACTTATCTCTTATTTAGGATTGACAATAGTGTATTGTGTCGATATAATTCGTCCATTCATCATTTATCAATGATTATATCCAATCATGATATTTCTGTCGACGGATCATTTATTCATGACCTAGAATACTTTATTCTGGAATGGTGGATCAAAATTATACATGTCCATATATTAACTGACAAGTGAATTATTTGGCCATTCACATAGGTTTTTGATCCCTCTCGTCTAGGGTTTAATCCCAAAATCATAACCCTAATATTCAAGATGCTCCAAGAAACCCTAGCATCTCCAAGACTAGAGATATAATATACAAAGAAGAAAACCCCAGAGAGATGAAAATACTCCTCTCACCACATCCTTCCTGGGTTTTTATCATGAAACCCTAGTGTTCCATCTCTAAACATAAGATGAACAACGAGTGAATGAAATAAATGACTCTCCTTCCTCTATATATACGAGAGGTAAGGGAGGCTAACAATGCACAAGTGGGCCTAACCCTCCAAGGGTACACATGTCAATCTCCAATGTGATGTCGAACATAATTAAAGCTTTAAGATGGTGTCACTACACAAGACGTGTCCAAACTCCTCCCCCACAAGAGGACACAAACTCCATCACTCCTACCAAGACACGTGGGAAAGGCTTCCTGATGTTCTTCCCCAAAGCACAACCCTTGCAGTGGTTTTGCTTTTCCTCCTGTACCTAATGAACTCTAATGACTGCCTGTCTTAGATGCTTCAGTGCTCCATAGTGTAAGTGTGCCATCCTCCTATGCCACAACTCACCCTGACTGCTGTTGTTGCTGCTAACTAGAGCCTTTGCATGCTCAAAGTGTAGTTTGTACACTTTCCCTCTCTTCCTGCCAATCACCTGATCCAAGCTCCTATCTGACCCCTTGGGCCTGATATACACTCTATGGTCACAGAACTTCACCTGATATCCCTTGTCCTCCAGAGTGGAGATTGATATAAGGTTTTTGGTCAGTTTTGGAACACAACACATTAGCAAAACTGAGGGGTTTGCCAGACTCCCTCTCAAATGAAACAGTGCCAACTCCATGTGCCTGATACCACGCATCATCACCCATCTTAATGTGGATTCATGTTCCACCCTCCTGCAAGTCTCTGAAGAATCTCTTCTGTCCAGTCACGTGACTAGATGCTCCATTGTCAATGTACCATATGCTTCTCTTTGTGGTGCTTGCCATGCAAGCTATCAAGCAAAACTCCTCGTCGAAGTTCCTGCTGAACTCATCCACCTCTGCAGATCTAGCCATCTGTTACTCTTCTTCGTCCTGTTTGGGCACTGGGAGGCAAAGTATCCTTGTTTGTGGTAGATAAAACACTTGACCTTTGACACGTCAAGGTTCTTCTTACCATCCTTCTTCCTCTTTGCCTTCCCCTTGCTCTTCCCTGTAAGGGCTAGAGCCTCCTCATCCACAATTTGTGGGGCACTGCTGGATGAGCCTGATCCTTGACCCATGCTGGTCTCCTCCTGCACAAAGTCATCCCATACTCTCTGCTAATCAGGGAGCTTCTCCCTAACCACAACATCTTTGACAAAGGTGTCCTATGGTTTAGAGAAACCATTGAGGGCTATCCGAACTAGCTCCTCATCCACTGTCTTAGAGCCAACAACTCCAAGCTCATCCCTGATCTGTGTGAGCCTTGTGAGATAAGGCACCACTCCTCCTTTGGCCATCTTGGTGCTGCGCATCCTCTCTTGCAACACCATTTTCCGGTTCTCGTTCTTGCTTTGGTACAAACTCTCTAAAGCCGTCCACTTCTCTGCTGCGGTCTTCTTACCAGAAAGGAGATGGACTATATGGTCCTTCACTCCATCCATGATAATTAACATGGCTCTGGAATCAATCCTCTTCCTAGCTGCTAGTTCTGCTGGATCTGTGGGTGCAACCTTCCCCTTGCTCTTCCCTGTAAGGCCTAGAGCCTCCTCATCCACAATTTGTGGGGCACTGCTGGATGACCCTGATCCTTGACCCATGCTGGTCTCCTCCTGCACAAAGTCATCCCATACTCTCTGCTAATTAGGGAGCTTCTCCCTAACCACAACATCTTTGACAAAGGTGTCCTATGGCTTAGAGAAGCCATTGAGGGCTATCCGAACTAGCTCCTCATCCACTGTCTTAGAGCCAACAACTCCAAGCTCATCCCTGATCTATGTGAGCCTCGTGAGATAAGGCACCACTCCTCCTTTGGCCATCTTGGTGCTGCGCATCCTCTCTTGCAACACCATTTTCTAGTTCTCGTTCTTGCTTTGGTACAAACTCTCTAAAGCCGTCCACTTCTTTGTTGCGGTCTTCTTACCAGAAAGGAGATGGACTATATGGTCCTTCACTCCATCCATGATAATTAACATGGCTCTGGAATCAATCTTCTTCCTAGCAGCTAGTTCTGCTGGATCTATGGGTGCAACCTTCGTGGCATCAATGTGCTCCTCTGCATCACTGACATCTAGGATCCTTGTGATCCTTTCTTTCCATGTAGGAAAGTTCTGAGCACCCTGGAGTGAAGTGTACCTGTCAAACCTTAGATCTGGAAGTCTAGGTTTGTGTCTTCCTATAGATCTGCCCCTGATCTATCACTGCTGCTGCAAATCTCTCAGCTTTAGCTCACTAGAGCTCTGATACCATCTAAATTTTCAAATTTCCTTTAATATTCAAACTAGGGCTAATAGCAGTGCTACACGGGGACTCGCCCCCTAAGGTCGGGGACGCGCCCCCCTCGCTCCTTGCGCCCCGGGGGCTCTTGGGGAAACGTTTCCTAGCGTCCCCAAAATCAGGAAACTCTCGGAAACTCACAAGGGGATGCGTCCCCCTATTCTGCAGCACGCTCCGGTGAAGGGGGGCTCCCACACGCCCCCTTCAGAAACTGGGGGGCTCCAAGACCCGCCCCACGATTTTCCCAATTTCAGTTTAAAAAAACAAAATTTTAATTTTAATTGTTGTTTAGTCTCTATTTCAGTCTTAGTCTTTCGTAATTTACTATTTCACTATTTTAGCATGCAATATCATTGATTCAAGTTTTCAATTACAATGACTGAAATTAGAAATATGAATATCAAGATTCAAATGACAAATTTGAAAATTATAATGATGAATTGTATACCGTGTTTGTATTATTAATTTGCTATATTCTGATTTACATTGCACAATGATAAACTTAGTATTTACTATTTATTCTTTACTTTTAGTAGTTTACATGGGATGAATCATTGAATTGTTATTGCTGGAATTTAATAACTTATAATATTAATTTTTATTAAGACCTGGACGGCCCCCCGGCCCCCCGAATTTCGCCAAATTTTGGGGGTGGTCTCCACATGTCCCCAATATGCGTTTCCCCGCTCCCGCGCACTCGCGTCTCGGAAACTTGGGGGAACATTGGCTAATAGTGCATGCAAGATCTCTACTGATAACCAACATGAATATCTTTTATAGTATGCAGTGGAATATAAAACTAAGAAATAAATCACAGCATCACATCACAATAATGACACAAATATTTTGGGTATGGAAACCCCTGGAAAAACCCAAGATGGGAAAACCGGCGCAGCAGTCAGATATAGATTTTATTATGAGGAAATATGGAGTGTTTACAATCACTGCAAATTCACCCAAACCTGGTAAATGCAGTTACACGACAGAATTACTGGGAAAAACCCCAGCTAAACCTCAACACCTTCATGCGTGAGTGTACGACCTAGCTGTATGAAGCTTGGTGATCCTACTGCTCGCTCCTCCGTCTTCCCACCCAAATCCTTTGTCTGACTTTCTCTCTCTGTTTGTATCTTGTCTTTGTCGGAATATAAGTGTGTATCCTCTCCACCGATTGATCTCTCTTTTATAACCTTAGATAAAGCGAAACCCCAATTTCACTTTGACTTTAACAAGTGGAAAAACAAAACCCTAATTTCATTTTCACTTTAACTAGTGTTTCACTAAAGTTAATTTAGATCACTTTAATTTATTTTCCAAAGTAAACTTAGGAAAAGTAAATTAAATACAACTAGTTTCCTAATTTAAGTCTTCTGCATGCAAGAACACATGCATACAGGAAGACCTTCTTTGTTGTTGCTAGTTTAATAGTACTGACAAAGACATAACCTTTGCAGGCTAGTCTCACCCTGTTGCCCTGTGGGGGAAAATGAGCTGAACACTATACAAAGAGTGGGTGCTCATCCTTTGACCATTAACCTTTTATTGATACATTTCACATTTCACATAAGATAGTAGCCAACCTACAAGAGGAGGTGCCCTGGAAAGCCTTCTGGGCTCCAGTGAATGACTAAGGCCTAGAATGTTAGACACAATGGCACACTGAGAGGGGGGGGGGGGTGAATCAGTGGGCCAACACTTTTTACAATTTCAACTTTCTTCAACTACTTAAACAAAGAACATCATAAATACATCAACATCAATCAACTACATAGACAATAGAAGAATCTTCATAAGATGAACTTGTAAACTTTATTATGTTAGATTCAAACGGCTACAACTTTGAGGTTTATCAGCTACAACTGAATAAGAAGCACCAACTTCTATTAGCTTTTGTGTGCCTAGATTTGAAGAGAAGCGTAATGGCTACCATATAGAAAGCAAATCTACAAAATAAACAATGCCCAAATGATAAAATTGTTAGAAAGCTATAGAAGGGGCTAGATCATAGCATTCAGCTATGATACCATATTGGAAAGAGGGATCAAACTAAACTAGCTTACCTATCTATGCAAAACAATAATATATCAACAATAAGTACAAAAGAGAACAAAAGAAAAGAGAACTCCAGATATACGTGGTTCACCCAATTGGGCTACGTCCACGGGAAGGTAGCCTTCTATTATTTGACAATGTCAACAGAGAGAGCAATGCCAAAAATCCCTAATACAATACAGAAAGATCAAGTCTGTTATTGTGATGTGACTCCCTTGACCCTATTATATACCAAGAGATGAGGAGGAATTACTCTCACATATTACATGTGGGATAATATAATTTTCCTAAATAACATCTCTTTATATAATGATGGATATCAAGAGTATACTTTACCATAATGAATATGGGATATAATGCATTACTCTTTTACATAAGATTGTGGATATATTCCGACATAGTACAAAGACATTATTACCTTCCAAGGAATATAAAATATTCCAACATCTCCTTCTTAGAAGTTTAAATCTTTCTCTCTTGTTTACGTTACATTAGAATCAAGCTTATATCTGTTTAAAAATTTATTTCATTTCTTTAACTTGTCCGCTTGCTTGATCTAAAGTGCCTCTCAATTGCGATTATCAATCTAGATCTAACATTATTTACTTAATAATTGAAGAAGCAAAATTTTCCATTTTTTGCAAGTATTAAGTAGTTTAATTTTTATTGTATTTTTTGTACTAATCTACTAATCCATGATCATTTATCTTGTTGGTTTTTAGCAAGCCGGAGGAAAAAGAGAGGGAGGTGTTGCTGAAAAATCAAGTTTTTCGCCATCTAGAGCACCCACGATCCATCTACCTTCCTTCTCCTCCATTCCTTTCCTTCCCGACACTTGTAAAGCCTCTTTTGACCCATTTTTCAAGGGTCAAAAAAAGGTTTTCCCTTTTAAGCATTATTGTAACTAATTTAATAAAAAAGCAAGTGGGATTACGGTTTCCACTCAGTCCTTTCTCCATTTGGGGGAAGGCTGTATCGTCCAGTGTGTGATTGTTCTTTGATTTACTGCTTTCTTTTAAGTTCTAGATTAGTTCATGGTTTTGCATCTTGTTAGATTTAATTTCCAGTACTTATGTGCTTTCTTTCTTTGTAGATCTAAGCCAGTCTTGACCTCTTGAGTAAGGCTTTGTCCTGAAAGAGATCCCTGATTGTAGTTTCTTTATATGCAAAAATGATGTACTGTTTAGAATAAATCACAAGCATACAATCCGTCCTTAAAGGGATGTATAGATTAGTACATGTGTTACTTGCTTTCACTAAATCAGAACAAACATTTGCCTATACCGTGTATGCTCTACCCCTCATGGCTTAGTCTGAGACTTGTGGATATCAAAAGCGGTATTGTGGATTCATCAATTCCTCGCATCTAATTAATCAAACTCACATTAATAAAATTTACAACCCTCAAAACGTTATGGAAATCCGACGTAACAAGCCTGGTAAATAGTGGGCAAATTCTTCAGGGAAAGCTGGAACAACTAGAAAGCAAACGTGGGGCCTGGTTAGGCTACATCCTTGGTGTAGTGTTGAATACCCCCCCACGACTCCATCTAACCCACATTTTCCCGTGCAGAGCCACTCTTCTCAGAATCCAGGCATATTCCCAGTACCTCACGGTATATTGGGAATCCCCTTCCCCATAACTTAATTCATCCTTAATAACTTTAAAACTGACCAAGACTCTACTTGCAATACATTTACAGATTTCAACAACATTAGACTCCTTTCGGCACTAACACTATCTTCAATTTCATATTTTGCTTTCAAGTCATTTATGTTATAATTGCCATATCTATTTTCATGCTGCTGTTATATTAATTTTACTTGCAAGTAGCTTGTTTCAGTATTGATTTATCAAAACTCCTAACAAAAACAATTCATTCATAAGTAATAAAAGTAAGAGCCTTAGCAACTCTTTCATAGGGACTACCCCCCTTGGCTCCGTTAGGAGTGGCCTAAATAGAGGAGTCAAGATCAGGTGACATCACCTGACTTGAGACTTGCCCCCAAGGACGCACTTAGCAGCTTGAAGATTTATGTTGCGCTAATTCCCCCCAGGTGCGTGAAAGGCGACAACAAATCCCATTGTTCAAACTCATAGAGCACAGGAAAAGAAAATGGATTTTTCCCATGGCAAGAGGAAACATCCATAAAATCTAGTTTTCTTGTCTTTTCTTGTTTACAATACTCCAAAGTTTCAAGTTTCTGCACTATTGACTCTTTTATATTTATTATGGTATATTTTGTAAACATTAATAATTACATGGCAATTCAAGTTTGAAGTTTGAAGTTGAACCTACCTTTGAAGTTCACTATTTGCAACTTTGCATGAATCATGATTGAGTCAATGACAGCAAGGTTACAAAAACTGAACCGGTGGTTGAACCGGGCGACCCTTAAAACTGGACCCAGATTAGAACCAGACCAAAACCGGGAAAAAACTGGATCACAAAACTGGTCCACCAAAATGCAAAAACTTCTTAAATTTTGAAAAATTATATATATATTCACGTGCAACCATGTGAATCCAAACCATTATACACAAATTTGCAAAAAGTGCTCTTGGTATGTGCCATACTGAGCATATTTCACTAGAACCTTCCCCACTCAACCAACTTTTAAATATTAGTTTTTTTTAAATTTAAAAAATACTCTGTTTAGTGTTGTTGTACAGATATGTAAGGAACTGGTCAAAACCGGATGGTTCTGTACGGAACCGGTTTGACCCGGTGAGGCCCCAAAACCGGTCGGACTGGCCGGTTTTACCGGCTCTAGTCCGGTTTTGGTAACATTGATTGACAGTTGACTGCATAAAGCGTATTATAACTCTTTGGTAATGAATATGATACTTCCTGAATTGTTTCAACTTTCAACTTTCAACTTTCATTTCATGTTTGAACCATTGATGTTCTATAGAGTCTAGAGTATAGTTTGGTTACAAAGACTAGTGATGACAAAATGTTATAGATTAAAAATTTTGATGTTATGTAATCATGAATACTGGACCTATGGTTGATGATTGATGATTGATGAATGATGTTATATGGTATTATGTTTTATTTCATGTTTTGATGCTTTCCATGACTAATTACACATTCTACATGCATTTGTTGACAGACATGCATCAAAATATAAAAATATATATATTATATAAAAAACGCTTCTGAAATGCTTCCAAACTGGAAAGTTTTGAAAATTTTGCTTTTCGCTCCCGCTCTCGCTTTCGCTTCCGCTCCCAAGTAACACAGCTCCAGATGTTACCTGGCAGATTCGAGCATGCAAATTATCACTTGTATATTGAAAACAAAGCTTTTAATTTCTTTGTAAAATTTTCAAGTGTCATTTTTGTAATTTGTACAATTTTTGAAAATGGTATCCTAAAGCTTTTGAAAAAAAGTTGCTTCCCACTTTAGGCTTTGCTTTTCTTTTGCATGTTAGCCTAGAACTAGCATTGAGTTGAGGAGTTCAGATGTTGGAAACTATACCTTAACACTTCATTTGCTGCGTTATCTATAAAGCATCGTCTTGAGAAAATACAAGACTATAACTTTATAACTTTCTTCAATATCCCTATAGTTTTGTTATTTTACATTCTGACAGGCCATTGTAACTTGTTTGACAGGTTCACTTTTTGTGCAAAGCAGCTGAAGTCAAAGTTGGAAGCCCCCAATGTAAATGATCTTGGTTTTTCAAAACGCTATGTCAGATGCTTACAGGTTTGTGATATGGGGGTTTGCCTGATATGGGGGTTTGCAGCTATCATTATCATTTTTTAGCCTTCACAGCTAATCTTTCCATGTCAGTTGTCTGCGCTTCTTGTGGTTTCACTGTTTCAGTACTAGTACATACTACATACTACAGAGTTTTATGAATTGCCGCTCATTCCTTGTAATTGACGATCAAACTGTAACCATCCTTGTCAAACTTGTGTTGGGTTAACCCTCTCTAAACCTTTCATGTTAATCCCATAAATATGGGCCTCGAAGTACCTCCTAGTGGACTTCAAGTTATACAATATTACGCTTGATCTTTTGAACATTTGTTGATGTGACTGAAAATCAAAGTTTTCACATTTTGATGATGGGCACCTCCTTATGCTTCTTTAGCCATATAAAAGAATATGGTTTCTCTTGGTATTGTCTAGGTAATGTCCTTTGACCTAGATTTTTGTAATCAGATTCTTTACTTCTATTAAGTTTTAACAACTCAAACAATATTGTTCTCTCTGGTCAGTGTTTAGTCAGGTAAATTGAAGTGTCAGCTTCTTGCCTGTGTCAATTTCTGTCTCAATTGACTCTTCAATGACCTGACTTTGGCAATCATTTTTTTAGATGCAGGAACCAGCAATGCCCTAGATTATGATGGATCTGCTTGCATGTCTTACATTTAACCTTCCCTCCTGTCATGTTGATCTGCTTTCCCATCAACTTGTTGGGATTGATTGACTTGTTGACATCAGTTGACGTAAGGCTTGGGTCTTTGCTTCTATAGCAACGTATTGTTATCATGGCCAGTAAAGTTGGTCCTCTGTTCCTGACTCTTCTTGGCTTCAATGGCTTTTTCTTTGTTCTAGGCGTACTAGCATTTCGATCTCGAACATCCCTTGTTCCCTCTCAATTGCTGTGTGCAGCCTGTTGATGTACCTAAGTACTATCTCTTCATCTTTAGAAACTTTCAACTTAAGGATGTACTGTTAAAAGCGACAAATATAGTCTGTCACTTTCTGTCTGTTTTGCTGCTTCAGTAAGCACCACATTATCTTCATATTCCTCTGATATCCCACAGGGTAAAAGTTAAAACTCTATCACTTCTTCAAGCTATTCAATCACAACAGTTTGGGCACCATACCATTTTGAACTTAGCAAACATGAGCCTTTATACATTGTTATAACATTGTGTCTTGAAGTAGGTGTCATTTTCTGAGCCAACTTGTCCAAGTTGGTATGGAGGTCCCTGTTAAATGGCATGATTTCCATGTTTGCTTCCATTTTAAATGGATTATTCACAATTTGGGCAATTGGTATCATCTGCTGTGTAGTGGGGAATCGGGATTGAACTGGTACCAGGTCTTACATTTGCAATACTCTCCGTTGTAATGCAAGAGAGATTTCCAGTACTGTTGGTCTCTTTGTGCTCGCATTTTGCACCATCAATTGTGTTGGCAGTTAAACATTCTTTTCTACAAATGTTTAAAGTTCCTTAAAACTTGAGGCAATTTTCGGGTATGACCTTCAGTGTTTCCACTTGCTCTAAGAGTGTCTTCTCCACACTCAGCTATACTTCTGCTTTGGTGTCCCCTTTCTTTCTGCTACCACCTGGCAACTCTGACATCATGGGATTTTTTTCCAGTAACATAATACTAGATAGTCTCTTCTTGTCCAGGCCCATCAATTTGCTCCACAACACTGCATTTCTCTGCTTTTTGAATGTGTTCTGATACTTAATGTGATCATAGACAAAATGATTCCTAGTTTTGGGTGTCTGCACAAGTATTTACACAAATTCGAATCTCCACCAGCAGAATTTAACAGAGTTATATGCTGAAAAACAAAAACGCTGCAAAGATATATCATTGAATTATTAAATACAGAGTATAAAGCTTGAGCTTGAGTTTACTTGGCAAATTTCAAGCTTCTCAAAGGATCAACTGGATATACGAGGAAGGAATACTAATTCTAGATACAACTTTATATTTTTCTAGGTTTATATATATATTTTTTTAACGCTGCAAAATTCTATTAATCGACAAGAACAAAGTGAACAAAAATAGCCCTGACCGGAGGAGGCCTCAGGTGGTGAAACCACCACCGAATCCTCTCAAAAATGGAGGGCCTTCTGAGAAAATTATTACAGAAACTGTTCAAAACTGTAAGGCAGTCATAATGTCTGGTATGTAACATAATTACAGAGTTCTTTTGCAAAAATAAACAGAGAGATAACCAAACTAGACATTGATAACAAAAAAGACTGAAACGACAGTCCGTTTCTGAAGACTTTCTGTGCATGCTTCAAGAGGGTGGGTTTTCCTCAATGATGGGGCATCCCCATCCTTCCTCCTGTGAAATGCTGGTAGTGTTGGCAGTAGTTGCCAAAGTTGTTTGTGGCGGAGCAGTGCTCGGGCCATCAGCTTCCTTCAACCGTTTGAACAGAGGGTCCAAGGTGGTGGGAATGGGGAAAGGAGGAACCTGAACCAGCTGTGGTGCCGGAAGCGAGCTAGCATCCCAAGACCTGCCTCCAGTTGCGCTCCCACTACCATCGTCCACGTGGCCAGCCAGCCTAGCCTTGCCGCTCATGCAGTTCCAGGCGAAGGTGTTGTTCAAACTGGTGAGCTGAGCATCCATTTCCAAAATCTTCGCTTTCATAGCAAGAACAGTGTCCTGCGCTTCCGACCGATTGCTGAGCATGTCTTCCACAAGATTGCCTAGCATGTTTTTAACGAGCCAATAGTGGTTAATTTGGCTCCCTCCTTGCCCGGTAGCAAGTCGTTGGTTCAACACCCTACCTTCCCAATCATCTATGAGGATAAAAACCGGTTTGATGATATGATTTTCATAGCCTTCCTTCGTCTGCAAACTGAACACCCTTTGGGATTTCTCTCTGCTTGTGTTGGCATGATGAGGCGTACCCCTTTGCCTAGACATGGTTGTTAGCTAAATGCCTGGGCTTGCAGGGAGGGCCGAACGCTGCGCAGAGAGGGAGGGAAATGGTGGGTCCTTCCCACGCTACAGAAGCCTGCAATAAAACCGATGCCTTGAACACTGACATACCAGTGGAGAATTCCAAGCAGGAACAACAGAGCGCATCCACTCCCAACGCCACCCTTGCTCCTGAAGTGGCAAAGGTGAGACCGGGCTTCAATTCTTGCCGCGCATCCAACTATCCGAGACAGAGAATGACAGAACCCAACAAAGACAATACCACGATAATTGATGGCGATGTGCTTCAAATCACTACCCTGACTGTGTACCAGCCTGCATTAAACTCTATTGATCCGCCATGAATGCACAGGAGGAGGACAAGATGTCGCCAACCTACGTCACAGGCCTGGAAATGACGACCTTCTCCCTTCGCACGCGAGCACAAGATCTAGAAGCTGTGAAAGCTGTGGTGGTGGCATTGATGGACGTCCCTTCTGCATGCAGGGTGCCACACGTAGGGCTCTCGGACCGAGGCGTTGCACGCCGTTTGTTAGTTTCGCTGGCACCCGCATCCGGGGTTTCTAGGTTTGTACATTACCTTTGCCTCTACTTCTGAATTAGAAGATCCCCATCTTTGGGACGTCTTATGATGGTTAAGTGGACGTTGAGGTTGTATGGGCATTGGCAAATGTTGATTCTTGGTTGGTCAGTTAACAATTAAGTTGTTTGTATTGATCTTGAGGGGTCAAATTTGTCTTTCTTATAGAATTATTATGATTCATGTTATGATTATCTTTTCTAGGACTCCTCTGCAGGTGGTTATTGGTAAAATATCAAAATAATAAGCAATAGCCCCAAGATTAACAAACAACAACAGGGATATGCATGCTACACTAGGTTTTGCTAGCAAATTTTTGTCAAACAATGGTATATTTAAAACAGTTAGCAGATTGCTAGTGGCATGCAAACAAGGCAAAGCAACCTTCAACATAGTAAATGAAGAGAAAGAGGTAACTGCTCTTTCTGCATTATATTAATAGTCAAGACTTTAAATGTCCAAGTGAAAAAGATAGAGTGCCATGTAACAGGTTCTGTCGCTGACCAATGCTGCCAGGGGCTAGTTGTGAAGTCGAGCAAACATTAAATGTGTATACAACTATGACGCTTGTGTGTAACTACATACTGAGAATATTATGATAGGTTTGAATTTTTCGCTAAATTTAAAGTTGCAAAACTCTGAAGTTATGAGATCTATTTTTATACAAAATTTCTTGACTTCGTAAGCTTCTCTTGGTGGAGATCTATAACCGTATTCATGAGATCTATTGTCCTGCTAAATGTTACCTTACATGGTAAGGTGTGTTGTATTTCAAAGTTTGTCCTGCCACTCTACAATCTCACAGTTCAGAACTTTGGCCGAGTATTGATGGGATCATAATTGATAAAAGTGTATGGTTCTTTTCTAGCATTCAACTCTTGTTGATCTTACTAGGGATCTGATGGTAGTGTTGGAGTTTGTGCAACTTCATAAGCTATTCTTATTGTCCTCCTTCGAGAGTTGAACTTGTTGTAATAATTCATACAAACCCTAGAAAGAACAATGTAAGCTTTGTGCTGAAAAGCCAACAATACAAGAAATAAAATAAAATTATGAAATATAAAATTATATTGCTCCCCCAAGTGAAGTCGGCCCCAGTTAGTTTTTTAGTGGGAAAACAATATAAATTGGAGGCGCCCTTCCTCATCTTTACACACAGCAGCACAAGTGAAGTGCGTAGTTTTCTGAGAGAGAGTGCAGCTACACATTAGCTCAGAGAAGTTCGCATACATTGCAGAAGAAGACTGTTTTCAGGGTTTCAATTTTTGGAAAGCATTTCCATATTTTTCTATTCTTTCTTCATTGTACTCTGATCTCAGAATTATTATCTCTAGACGAAGGTTGCTGGGTTTTCGAGGTGAAAAATACTTGTGTTATTGTTCTATGCTTTGTCTATCTTCTAGTGATCCTATTGATAAATGCAATTAAGATATACTACTATAATCTTAAGAAAATCTAACATGGTATCAGAGTAGTGCTAGAAGAAGCCATTGTCGAAACTCTGTCAGAACTAGGGTTTCGTCTTTCAAGGTCTTCCCTCAACCTTTTGGCAAAAAAGGAGCCTTAGGAATTTCGGTCTAAGGAGGGCACATCTTTTGGTGAAGACAAAATTTAGTTTTGAAAATTTTCAATTTTGACCTAATTCTGCTGCCACAACAAAAATTAGGGTTTCTAGTTTTGACCTACTTTCTCTACATTTTTGGCTCGACTCTACCTCTACTCAACTCGCCTCTCTAGGGCGCATTTATCTGTGGAGTCCAATGTTATCAGAACTAGACCAGTGGTTGAACCGGCCTACCCCGAGAACCGGAACCGAACCGGAACCGGACAAAAACCGGATCAAAAAACCGGTTAAGCAAAAATACATAAAATATTCACATTTTCAATAAATATATATATATATTCATGTGCATCCATGTGAATTCAAACAATTATACACAAATATGCAAAGTTTTTCATGTATATAGCAGGTAAGAGTGTAGAAGTTTCTTTATTTTTATCCTAAGAAAATCTAAGTGTTTGATTTATTCACCTACTACCCTAACCTATATAAAGAAAAGAAATATAATTTTCTTAACGTGTGATTTCCTTCACGGTGATTTCCCACGGGCTCGATTTTTCAATACGATTTCTCTCCGTGGTGATCTCTGCTATCGTCGGTTTCTTCAAAGTGTTTTTTTGCCATAGGTTTAACCTTAAGACTTTACCTGTGTGGTTGTTTACGGGATTACCTCTCGATTTGTCCATGTGGGTTATCTCCACTATGATCTCTGATTGTTCTCAGCATTTCCTCCACGGGTTATCTTCACCGTGATCTCTGCTTGTTCTCAGCGTTTCCTTCACGGGTTATCTCCACCGTGATCTTCAATTGTTCTCAACGGTTATTTGATGTTTCCCTCTCGGCCTAGTCCACGTGTTCTTTGCTCCTCACGCTGGTCCGAGTCTGCTTCACGTCCGAGCTCAGTCGCGCCTCCTGCTCTACGTGTGAGCTCAGCGCGCGAATGTCCTTTTGCTTGTGCATATTTCCCTCTTCTCCGTGGTGACTATCTTCATCCACTTGTTGCTCTTTGCGTGAAGGCTTTCCTGGACAGCGTTACCTTGTCTGCTAGATTCTTTGGATTTTGGGTTTCACGTCGGAACCGGCCGATTCTGTAGGGCACCGCCGGTTTGGAGCAATTTGGCCAGTTCAAGCATGAAACCGGGTGGTTCAGGAATGAAACCGGGCGGTTTAGACAAGAACCGGTAAAAAACGGTTCAACCTTGCAATTTGAGCCGATCTTTCATGTAAACTGGTCCAACCGGCCGATTTTTTCAAAACCGGTCCGGTTCCGATAACATTGGTGGAGTCAACTTTCTAAAACTCCAACTTTCATTTTTGACCTAGTCTCTGCTAGGGTTTCAGATCCAAATCTACAGTCAAGATGATCTGCATGAAGGTTGAAGATTGTTTGGAAGGAGCTTCCAACTTCATCCCCTGGAGGTCTAGGGTTCTTCTCGTACTAGAAGAAAATGACCTATTACAGTGTGTAAATGAAAAGGTCCCAGAACCAGAAGCTGGAGAAGACAAACCTCGCTGGAGGAAGGATGATGCCAAAGCAAGGAGGATTTTAGTGGACTCAGTTAGAGATCACTTAGTTCCTCAGATCTCAGAAAAGACGACGGCGATGAGGATGTTCAAAACCCTAAAGAAGCTATTTGAACATAGTAGCATCAATGTGACTCTCACATTGAGGAATCAATTATCGAATATGAATGTGACAAAATCCGAGAATATTGCCTCATACTTCATGAGGATCACCGAGCTTTGGGACAAGCTAAAGTCCAATGGAGACAATTTTGAAGAAAAGGATCTCGTTATGACCACTTTAAATGGTCTCCCACCATCTTGGGAGTCTTTTATCCAAACTATAAGTGGTCGAACCAAGTTTCCCAAATTTGATAAGCTATGGAAAAAATGCACTAAGGAAGAAACAAGAATCACAGCACGCCAAAGATTTCATGGTACTCAACCTAAGGGAAATCAAGCGTTCAAATCTCATACCAAGAAAAGCAAGGGAAGGGGAAGGAAGCCATGCATTC
>LPNX010931204.1:193048-261381 GCA_001517045.1 Pseudotsuga menziesii | reverse complement strand
GTTGACAGTTTTAATGAATCTTCACAGCCCTAGTTTGCATCTGAATATTGACTAGGTTTTTGAAGCCTTCTTCCACAGTTCGAGGTAGATGACAGTCCCAAGTTTGACTGCGCGGATGACTGGCATGTAATACACAGTCCACATTGATGCTATTGCACAATGAAGAAGCAAGTCTGAGGAAGAAAATGCAAAGGAAAGATCAAGGCTAATTAGGATCATCTTTAAGATATAGAAAAGTGTTGATGTGATGCACTACAACAGCAATACATAACAGATGATGCCTTGATGGAGATGGTGTTGATACATGACTCCTCTTTGAAGATCTCAGCCAAGACTTGAGAACTCTAAGCTCGGGGGTTAGACACAGCATTGCAGTGATCGCATTATGAAGTCTAGACAGTCCAAGTTGTGAAGGAAAACAGTTCTTGGAGGAAGATTACAGTGATCTGAGGTAAGGAAAGAATAGGACCGAACTAAGGTTTGAGTGTGGTAAAAGGTATGTGTCCTTCAAGTCTGATAACTTAGTTTTAAGTCTATTGTTTATGCTACATGTGGCTGTTATATTTTGTCTATGAAAGAGGCTGCAAGTTGAGGCCTACATAGACTAGGTTTGGGGCTGTCCATGGACAGAAAATGAGGTTGAAGATAAACTGTGTTTTGGACAGTGATGTGTTTGAAATTGGTCAGGAAGAAACAGGTCTCTGAAGTATCAAAGAAGTCTTCCTCAAGTTGACAGAGTTTTGATGGCAGTAATACCCTTGGAGTCTGCTGCAGCATAAAACATCTACAGTTTCAAGTCCAAGGATCTTCTACAATAACATGTGGTAGCAGTTTTTGAAGGTTTTAAGGCAGCATCAGGAAGAGGATACATAACAAGTCTTACAGCAGAAAGTCAAAGGTTTGCTACAGTAATGTGTGAAGAATTTTTGTTAATGCATGCTTTATGACTCTAAGATGATGAAGATATGAGCAGTAGTTATATGTATACACAGTGATAAGGGACAACAACTTGATAAGATGAGCAGACAGTGTATGGGCAGACCTTGTCTAACAGCAAACTTAACAGGAGTATTGATGCCAACTCTGTAAGAATATAGTTACAAAACTTGTGAGGCATGTGAGAAGCCTTCAATGCAACTCTTGAACAGTCTTTAGCAAACCTGGAGCAGTATTCTGTTGATAACAAGAATTGATAGTGACAACTAACTTGACAAGGGATAGAATAATATGGTGCATGTATGATCAGATTCCTTGTGATAAAGAAATGATGCTAGTGATAGAATGTTAAAGAGCAGACTTTGCAGTATTGCAGCAGTATAGATGACCGATGAGCAAGGTTACAGCAAAGTGAAGAATGATGATCAGAGAAGACAGTGAGCAGCAGATATTGACCAGTAGATTGATGAGATTGACCAACAGTATTGGTCAAAGATTGACCAGCACCAGAACAGATTGATGAGCCAGAGATAAGTGCCGGTGTCATGTGACAGTGATAAAAATGTATTGAGACAGTATGCTTTAACTGTAAATGCAAGCTTGTCTTGCTTTTGAGGTTAGGATACCTCAAACCCTTCTTAGCAGGGTCTAAGAAAACCAGGTAGGGTCCTGGATGCAGAGTAGGTGCTCTATGTATCAATAGGTGCTGATTTTTCCTAACGGTTGTAGCCGAACCAAAACTAATATAAAAAGATTACAAATTTATATGGTGTGGTGTTCTTCTGTGTTATGGTTCTTGATGAGTTAAATGCTATGATATGTGAATGATGAAGTTTATGAAATGATTATGAGATTGGTAGAATAATGAAATGATGAATTGGTAGTTAAGTGTGACAGGTCAAGAAAAGTTGTAAAAATTGCTTTACACTGATTCACCCCCCCTCTCAGTGTCTACAGAGCTCCAGTATATTCCGACAGACGACCAGACTGCATATGTTCACACCAAGCCTCTTCCCAGGATGAAGCTTGAATACTTTCGCGGAAGACTTGGAGTAGAAGAGAACGTATCTCTCCTTGAGAGGGAGAGAGATGGATGAGAGACACTTACCATACCTTTTCCTAGGTACCTCTGCTCGTCCAGGTTCTCAGCCAGGTATGGGAGAAATCCCATCGGTAAATGAGATAGGCAGGTAGTAGATGGTCGGGTTCACACAAGTGCCTCTGCTCGTCTAGGTACTCAACCAGGTATGGGAGAAATCCCATTGGCAGATGAGTCGGATAGGTAGCAGATGGCCGTGTGATTGCACAGGTACCTCTACTTGTTCAGGCTCTCAGCTAGGTATGGGAGTACCCCATCGACAGATGAGATGAACAAGCAATAGATGGTCGTGCACATTTACTCGTTCAGGTTCTCAGCCAGGTATGGGAGTACCCCATTGGCAGATGAGACGAACAAGCAGTAGATGGTTGTACACATTTGCTGATCCAGTATCTCTAACCAGGCATGGAAGTATTCCATCGACAGTAGAGACAGATAGGTTGCAGAATATTTCCTCTCAGACATCCAGAGAGAACAAATTCATAAAGACAACCTTTAGTACGTTTAAAGATGATAGAGACAGTATAGATGTACGAATGAAACCCAGATGATCATGATGCCGATGAAGACCGAAGAATACCTTCCTTGTTGAGAGGGAGTGTTGGAGTTTGTGCAACTTCAGAATTCTTATTGTTTTCCTTCGGGAGTTGAACTTGTTGTAATCATTCATACAAACCCTAGAAAGAACAATGTAAGCCAGTAGAGACAGATAGGTAGTAGAATATTTCCTCTCAGACATCCAGATAGAACAAATTCATAAAGACAACCTTTAGTACGTTTAGAGATGATAAAGACAGTATAGATGTACAAATGAAACCCAGATGATCATGATGCTGATGAAGACCGAAGAATACCTTCCTTGTTGAGAGGGAGTGTTGGAGTTTGTGCAACTTCAGAATTCTTATTGTTTTCCTTCGGGAGTTGAACTTGTTGTAATCATTCATACAAACCCTAGAAAGAACAATGTAAGCCTTGGGGTGAAAAGCCATCAATAAAAGAAATACAATAAAATTATGAAGTGAAGTGCGCAGTTTTCTGGGAGAGAGTGCAGCTACACAGCATCTCAAAGAAGTTCGTATACACTGCAGAAGAAAACTGTTTTCAGGGTTTCAATCTTTGGAAAGCATTTCCATATTTTTCTTTTCTTTCTTCATTGTAGTCTGATCTCAGAATTATTATCTCTAGACGAAGTTTGCTGGGTTTTCTCCCATTTGGGTTTCCCAAGTGAAAAATATTTGTGTTATTGTTCTATGCTTTGTCTATCTTCTAGTGATCCTATTGATAAATGCAATTAAGATATACTGCTATAATCTTAAGAAAATCTAACAGATAGGTTCATTGCATTGAATATCAGAGTTCAGACATATAAACAAATTTCAGCTCCCTGGTGATGTTTCGAGTGAGGTTCCTTATGATCTGCTCAATTGCAGTTGACATTCCCTGTTTTTAGTTTTGCAGTTGCATCAACTGCAAGCTCCATTTCTAGTCTTTGATGTTTGGTTTATGGGTGCTGGTCATTTGGTTTTTTTAATTTTGCACATAACTATGATGTTAGCTGCTTTCTGTTTCCTGCATTTCACTGTGATTTTTTGGATGTGAAGTTATGGAGTAAATGTTGGGTCACTGTTTGAAGTAGGAATTATAAGTTAGATGGTCTGGATGGCCAGTCATTGTTTAAGTGGGTACTCATATCACAAAACATGGCCCTCTGTGTTTTATATTGAACCAAATTTTTTGTTGATGTTATTTTAAATAACTGCTGAAATGAAACTCTTATTTTTATCATTTCATCTCTTCAGCGCTTATTTGTATTTGTCCGTTGTCGTGGGAAGCACCTTTATTTTTCTTAACTGTTTCTTTGGGCATTTGATGGGGACAGATAGCTGAGGTAGTTAACAGCATGAAAGACTTAATCTCTTTTGAGAAGAAGACTCATCATGGACCAATTGGTGAGTGAGGAGGGAAGCTTAAGATTACTAAAGTTTAATGGCGAAAGTAAATATGGGTATTTGATATCAAGGATTATGCGCAATAGCTTCAATCTTTTGACTTTCTTAGTACTCTTTGACTGTAGAGACGTTTTTATATTAATATGCTCTGCTGTACCAAATGTTTTGCATTAGAAAGATTCAAATTCTAACTGGTATTGAATATTACAGAAAGCCTGAACCAATTTCCAACAATAAGGAAGCTGCACTCAGAAGGGATGCTTCAACAGTCATCTGTTACTCAAGTAGTGAGTCAACTTACACAAGGTTCAGGGAATTCAAATTCCCCATACCCAAAAATGACATCAAGGTTGTCTTTGCCAATGAGGCAAGGAATCAGTTTTAGTCAAACGCCCTCCTCTGTTCTTCAGGGAAATGATCCATTGTTGACAAAGCCACCTTCAGCCACGAATCAGTTACATGTACAGCTAAGAAATCCGTTTGATGCACGGAATCAAAGTTTGATGCAAACACAAGCAGGCAATCAAATGCAACCTCCATCTGTTTCACATGTAGATTCGGTTAGTCAGGGGCAGTCACACAGTAATAACCAATTTCTTTCTCAATTCACACAACAGGCATCCTCATCTTTGCAAGGACAGCCTTTAGGCCAGGTACAGTCGTCTGCCTCTGGTCAAATTTCGTCTCATATTCTGGGTTGTCAGTCTCAGAATATTAACCACTTGGGCCAGCAAATGTATGATCAAGGTATTGCAAAGCAGATAAATTTTCAGCCTTCAAATCAAGTAATATCTCAGTCAAGATCCTTGAATCGAACAGGGCAGCAAAGTTTGCCAGGCACTCCACAAAGTGAGATGAGTGATATGAGGTCGAACACATAATGGACAATAGCTAATATTTTCCCACATTTTGTGGATTTGTATATTATATTTCATTGTCAGGACTTTCTTGTATGGTTGAAGTTACAAGGTTTTGGCAATCAGGCAATAGCATTTGCTTATTTCATGATTTCACCTGATTCTTTTTAACATAGCTATTTTTGGATATTGCACCAAAAAGGGTTTATGATCCAGGAATGTTTATTTGGTCCCCATTAAAGAGGATCTGATGAAGAGATTGTTGTAGCGATTGCTCTGCAAACCAAATCATGGTTTGTGTGTGTGTGTCTATATATATATAATCTATATATAGACACGTATATATAGTGTTTTCGAAAAGCAAGGAATTGTACCCTACTCAGGGTAATTGTTTAGTATCTGATGAAACTTTTTATTGTATATTAGAGCGTTTTGATATAGCATTGCCAATGGGATTTTATTTTAATGAACTCTGTGGATATACTTAACAATATGGTTTCATTTATGTTTCTGGTCGGAAAAAGTATTTTCATTTTGTAATTGGGGCTGTCCTCTTCATGAGCATTAAGATTGAACATTGTATTTTAGGAATATTTGTATAATGCTGTTGGAAGGTTCATCCTAGCTGGAATTGCCCTAGGGCATATTTTGGGTTAATTTTTAACTTGACTTGATATGAATTTTTAATAAGTAAATGCAATATCTTATTTTAATTCAAAGTGGAATGTAAAGTGTTTCTATATCAGAAGAAATAGAAGTTATTTCCTGCAAGCAGTGGAAATGCACGAAATAGCTACTGAAATGTTGAAATCTTATATTTTCTTTCTATAGAATAAAGGGACCATGGATTGAGCAAACAGTATTTTAACATATGGTGCAATATTTTTTTAACAGATTCATGTCCAAACAGTTATGCATCCTGTCCTTTTCAGTTGTGGGGTATTAAAGATGAATGGTGAACAATTTTAAAATGTTATTAAAATACTTGTATCAAAATTTCATTTATAAATATTGTGGGTAAACAAGATCTACATTTTGGGGGTGTTAGCTTGCAAAAATATCGATATTTTATTCAGTTGCATGTGTAATGGAATGAGTTTGAGACCCAACTAGGAGTCATTTGTATATGGTCAGTTACGTCACCTATTTAGTGAATGATGATGCTCCAGTTCATGGCTGTTCTTGCATTGCACACATAACTTACTCTTTAAGCTCTTTATGTTGTAGATGGAGTTGCAGTCAACAGTATTAGGCTGGTTTGATGTGCTGTATTCCCTGTGAGAAGCCTTTGGACTATCATTTCCAGAGAGAATGAAAGCCTCTTCACATGACAATGGAGAGTGCACATTTATTTTAAGGATGGTGGATTTGTTTTCATCAAAAAAGGCCCTTTTCACTGCTTACTGGCCTTCTGAGGCTCTGTTAGAATACCTGAGTGCCCTCTATTAGGATTTCATTCATATGTTAGAAGGACAACAGCATGTCTTCTATTAGGATTTCATTCATATGTTATCAGGACAACGTTATGGTAGCTTTGATGACATACTTTAGTCAGGCAATTTTGGACTTCAAAATGTCTTTAGTTTTGCATTATATATGTTTTATACTTGAAAATCAGTGTTTTTTTTTACTTCTACATATAACTTGCTCTTTAAGCTCCTTAGGTTGTAGATGGAGTTGCAGTTAATAGTATTAGGCTGGTTTGATGTGCTGTATTGCCCTTGAGAAGCCCTTGGACTATCCTTTGCAAAGAGAATGAAAGCCTCTTCACATGACAATGGAGAGTGGACATTTTTGTTAAAGATGGTCCATTTATTTTCATCAATACAGCCAATGCCACTGCTCACTGGCCTTTTAAGTATTCCGTTCGAATACCTGATTGTCCCCTATTAGGATTTCATTCATGTTACCAGGAAAACATTATGATAGGTTGGATGTGTCTACTTTAGTCAGACAATTTTGTACTTCAAAATGTCTTAGTTTTGCATTATATATATTGTAAACTTGAAAATCAGTGGTTTTTAAAAATCTTATACATTGATTGCTGGGCCGACTGTCCAATCTTGCCTCGTGAGTTGAGTCTAAAAGCTTTGTACTGTACATGTTATAGCTATATATTTGATATGATTTTGTATTGTTTGTTGCTATTATTATTGTTATTTCTATATATATATATATATTTGATATCGTATTATTTTCTTCCCCTAAAGGGAAGCTTTGTACTCAAAGTTTATTGAAGACAATGCTTACATCTGATTTCTTTCTTGTAATGTCATCTCTCGATATTTTGTGTTAGTAACTACAACACTTGATGAAACAAAATGATACAAGTTACGAATTCCCAACAAAAAGTGTCGCATCATTTGTGAAGTGTTTCTTTCAAGATCTATATTTGTTGGAGTTGTTTGTTTGGCTTTGTTGGATGGAACTTCTTGTTTTTTGCTTAGTTTGTTAATTTTGTGTTGTTTCTGTTTTGAAATCATAACTCTTATATTTATGTTCATTTTGACCATGTCGTTTGTCAAAACGAGTCTTATAATTTGGGTGTCGATAAATATTTCCCGTTTGATTTTTTGCTAGATTGGATTCTTTTTGAACTGTGATAAGGACAAGATTTGTATTTGCTTATTTTTCCAACAAATCTTCATCATTCTTAAGATTCTTGAGCATTTGGTCTTGCAATTTCTCAACATCTTTAAGCTTCTGAATCTGATCAATTAGATCTTGATTACGCTTCTTAAGGTGACCATTCTCTTTGATATTTTCTAATAGTTTATTCTGAATATCTTGATTCTCCTCTTCTAGCTTTTGATTGTATTGTGCTTTATCGTTAGCCTTCTTGATTTGAAGAAGCAACTTCTGATTACGATCTCTTAGACGAGAGATCTTTTCTTTGTCCATAATGACTTTATCAAATTCTTTCTATATCTTCTGTATTGATATATGATCTTGTGAAAACACCTTTGAGATGTCTTTGAAGTCTTTAGATGACACAACTCCTGAACTTGACTTCATTGTAACATCCTGGAATGTGACATTCTTCTTTTTGTAAGGAAATGTCAAAAACTTTTTCTTTGTGTTGAACATGACGGTACCAAATGTATCTAACCATTGTGACACTAGAATTATATCAACCGTGTCTTGCTCCAATGATGCCACTGAAACAATACTGAATTGAGTTAGGACCTTGTAATCATCAATAGATAGTTGTAGGCTCTTAATCTCATATTTCTCATACAAAAGAATCATGTTATTGTCGATTATTTCTGATTTTGAAAGCATTAATTGGTTTGATAGGTCAATGTTTATACAATTCTTCTTGGTTGTCGGGCAATTAGCAGTGCAGCCATACTTCTCTTGAATAAGCCCATACGTTTTTAATATGAGGTATGCATATTTTTTTTAAGTTTGTGGGAATCTTCTTTGTTTATTGTCATGAGACTATTTTATTATGCTTCTTATCCCAAGATATATCAAAGAAAGTCGTATTTTATCTTTGTATAATATACTATACTTTTCAACAATTTATTTTTTTCTTTAAGGCTTCTTGTAGATTGGGTAGATGGGAGGAATGATTGTTACCTTTCCCACCCAAGTTCAAATCTCACTTGCGCCTTAGTAGCTTTAAGACTTCTTATGCATTTCTAGATTTCGAATATATTACTTTATATTCTAACTTTATTGTTAGCTTTCACAAATGCTTCCAATAAACCACGTATTGTTTCTTTGTTGGAAAAGAAACCATGTGTTATTTTTAAGTGCGGTTTCTATTGTTTTTAGTTCTTTTTTTTTTTAACTCCCTTTTTTTATATTTTTTTGTACTTTTTTTTAGTAAGGTCAAAGACCTAATTAATTCAAAAACTATGAAATAGATCAGACAATGTCCAAAATTCTAGCCAAAGGCCGACTTAAAAGACAAAAAAGGAGCTATGATACCGTTGTAACGATTAAAATCCGTTTGTTGGAACTTCATATATATATATATATATATATATATATATATATATATATATATTATGCTTCAGGTTAAGTAGTTGTCAGTGACAAATGAGACCTTTTGACCTTGTCTAAAGCCCTTGGAGCCCTTGGAACAATGTCAAAAGCCATGTGCACCCTTTAGAGTAAGTCCCCCTAAGTTGTTTCTATGGTTCCCTAGTTGTTTCTTTGGTTCCCCAGTTCCACAACTTATGACCTGGTACCCTAGAAAGTGTCATTGGTGGGTTGAAGAAGTTGCAAGAGTCCAAATGACCCCTTCAATGGTCATTTGTGTTTTAATGAAGTCATGGTACCATACGAGAAGTCCCTAATCCCACAATCTACAAGTTGACCCTATGACGTATGCCTTGCCCTTAAAGCATTGATGATGCCCTCTTAAGCCAATGTTTGTTGACCCTTAAACACATAACTCTTACCATTGGTTAAAATAACACAACGAATAATTGTAAAACTCTAGCTGTTAACTTAAATTAAAATGGATCATCTTAATACCTTTGAATATTTTTAATCATTAAACAATCCTTTAACACCCTTGGAAGAGAATGTTGACAATCATTTTTAATTAAAATATTAATAAAATTGAAGTGTTAAAATAATTTTTAAAATTTAATAAAATGATAGTTGACCCTAAGCACCCACACACACATGGTGTTACAACATATTGCAAACCTTGCTTAGGTCTGCCACTTTTTTTAAGTGTTTAAGTTCTAAAAATAAAAGTTTAAAATTAATAAATTATTTAAACTCTTGCTTCTTCCATCGTTGACTTTCATGAAGTCGACCCCATTAAGAACTTAAGTTTTTAAAACATTTTTTAAATAATTAAAACATGTGAACCCTCCTTGAAGTCGGCCCTAAAATTCCTTCTCCTGAATTCATAGATAAGGGTATTTATACACCAAAAGTGTCATAACCATAAACACAAACGAATACATCATTTATGGGAGTTTGAATCGAGGTCATTAGTTGGTTTGAGGTAGAAAATTCGTGCAACACTCTATCATAAATTGCAGATCCGAATTTTTACAGAGATAGTAAATATTTTTTTGGGTCTTCCTTAACTCTTGAACAATACAAATTTCTTGGGTTCACTGCTGCAACATAAAGTCTATTTTTTGCAAGTTTTTGGGGGTTTATACAGTCCAAGCTTTTACCTGAACAGACCTAAGTTTTGATGACTGAACAATCCATCCTTTGAGACAGTACAGTTTGATTTTCCACAGAGAACATCTTTTTGGTTTAATTCAACAATGAACAGTCCTAGTTTGTGAGAGATGATATGCTAACCTAATACCATCATACCGCTTGAATTTGAAGTTTGAACAGTCCAAGTTTTGACAATGTTTTGATATATATTGCTGCCCTCTTTGCCAATAAATCCAAGCCATCTATTCCTTGGGGTCATCTACAGTACAAGTTCAGAATTCTTGAGGTCTTCTACAATGGCATAGTCAGCTAATAATCAAGGCGTGTATAATTGCAACCAATGAATATTACAAGTTATGTACAATAATGTTTGTACAGTGAATGTGAACAATATGTACAATGTATACAGTGATGTGTGAGCAAGTGATAAACAATGTATATAGTAAACAATATTGACTACAATGGTATATTGATATATATGCAATAAAGTGATGATACACTGTTATGCTCTTTGATGAACACTCTATGATGCACACTCTCCTATACACAATGATGTGATGACGCATGTTACACTATGCATACTATGCATTCTATGATGCATGCTACAATATGATGATGAAGATGTTATGATGCACTCCTATACAATATGATGTACATGCATGCCATGGCGTGATGATGCTCTTCTATGCACTATGATGTATACTTGAAGATGATACACGATGCACACTGAGATAATTATGTATACTTGATGACGATGATGCATATCCTATGATTACGATGCTACTTGATGATACACTATGATGATGCCTACCTTATGTTCAGTGAAAGAAGAGCATAATTACTTGTTCAATGACTGGGTATGATGAGGTGTACAAGGATGTACATGAGCAGTGTATGGTAGCGAAATGACTTATTGGTATACAAGGATGACTTGGCAATGATCAGAGAGCAGTGATTATCAGTAGCAGGTTTAATGATTGCTTTGACATGTCCACAGGTTTAGTCTTTTTTCTTCTTCAGGATGGTAGGGTGGTGCTAGGGCTCACAATCTTATGAGTTAAGCTGTTGTAGCAACTTGCCAGTTGTAGTTGATGAAGCCTAAGGGGTTGTAGCCCCTTCCAGTTGTAGCTGGTAAAGTTGTATTAACATTCTTTACCTCATTTGTTGTCGTGTCAAATTTATTTTTAAAAGGGCTTTTGTGGTTTTACCCCCAGGACTTGGGTTTCCACGTCAAAAATATTGTGTGCTGTGCAGCTTCTTATTTTCATGTACGGTAACTTCTCCCAAAATTCACAAAAAAATGAAATTTTTCCGTGATATTAAATGCTAAATCATAGCGAGAATGCTAGTTTAATAATTAACTTCAACCAGATAGATTACAAAGACAAGACATCAAGAGAAAACTTAGGAGTTAATACTATTTGGTTAACTATAACTAAAAGGCTACAAAATTTTACTTACTGACTTGTAAGTCATATGCTACTAATTGTATTCAATCTCTAGTGATTTTCAGTCTTGAATAATAAAATGTTGGTCAAAAGCTAATGAGTTAAAATAATTTAATGAATTCAAAGCATTGGTTTATTTGTAAGAATGTGTATGATTCTGATGGTTATCTTCTTTAGAATGCGTAGGATTCTGATGGTTATTTTTATTTCTTACTGAAGGGGGGCTTGAGGTTAGCCCGGGGCTTACTTAGCTTTTCTTAAAGCTAACACAGATCCGATACTTGTACAAGATTCATAGGTAAAAACTTGCTTCCAGGTTTATGATGTAAAAAAAAAGGCTCGAAAGGATAAATGAGTAAGTTAGGAAAGATCCTTAAATTTTATTCTTTAGACTTAAGCTTCAACTACCATGGTGACTCTATTTATTGTCTAGATTATCGAAGCGTAAGAAATTCCTAGGCCTATAGCAATGACTGTTTTACCTAGGTAGCAAAAGGAGTTGGTAGTGTGATTATTTGTTCTAACCAATAATTTATATGCTTGATGGTATTTAATTATCAAAACATGTTTTTGGTTGTTTGTAGTACTAGGAGCTTAATTACATTCTCAATGTTTTATAATTATGAATTTTAACCTCGTTAATCCTAGAGCTTACCTAAGCCTAAAAATTAACATTATTTATTTAGCAGCTAGATACTAACTACAAATATAACAAACCTAACTTAGTCATGTAGTTGATGTGTTAAATAACAACTACAACCTAGCTAAAACCTCAACATGCATAATATAATAACTAAAAACTAGCTCAAAGCTTCAACCTACCAAACAATGTGTTTGTGCCATAAATTGTTTCCAAGCCACAAAGAAACAAGCCAACACAATCTCAAATATTCAATCAAACAAAACTAGGGTTTAGGGTTTTTGAAAGGTTTTCCTGGTTGTAAAGTTTGGTGACTGAAGGGAATACATTCATAAGCCAAGCATGAACTAAATCATAAATAAATAAGAACATAGATGCATAATATAATAACCATGTACCAACAGAATATAACCTTGAAGTTCATTCACAACTGACAAGCATTACAAGCATAAAGACTAAACCAGCAATGAATTTATCTATCATGTAGCTAAACAAGCTAAAAATGAAGCCAAAACACAGACTAAAGGGTAATATGGATCATATATTTCATAATTCTGTTCATTAAATACACATGAGAGTTAAGTACTTAGCTCATAAACAAGTCAAAGACCTCCTTAAGCCAGAAAAAAATCGAACCCCTTGTTCCCTTTCTGATCTTCCTAAATACTGTTTTTCAAAAATTCAGTTAGGGTCTAAACCCTAACTGTTTTTAGCCTACTCATTGATGGGATAATGTCAAAATTATAATTTACAAAATAAAGTATTTCTCAAAAAAACATAACAAGTAACTGCCTAACTAACAATACTTCAAAGGTCTTTAGCAGCTTCTGCCAATAAAGCTATTCCATCTAAGGCTTGGGCCTTCTTCCTAGCTCTCTGCTGCTCAGCTTCCATATCTGTTAACCTTCTTGTAAGCTCCTTATTCTGCTGTTGTAGGCTTTTGATAGTCAGCTTCGATTCTGCACACTGTAAATCTGTGATTCTTTTTCTTTTTAGGGCCTCCTTGGAGACTGCAGTAAGCTCTTGGTAACGATCATTCACTTCTTCTAAGTCTTCCCTGAGTCTTCTATTAGCTAGGATCAGACCATCATTTGTTTCTTGCATGTAGTCCATTTGATGCTTATACTGTTTGATGGTTCTTTGCAAATTCTCATTTTCTGAGTCAAAAGCCTTACCTGCTTTTGTATTCTGTAGCTCACTAGGCAGCCATGGGATATTCAACTTTCTGAAGATGTCCTCATCCTCAGATAACAACTTTGTAGAAACACCATAAACACTGGGATTTTCTTGATTGTCTGTTTCATCAGGTGCATTTTCATCCATTAGCAACTTATTTTCTGAATAAGAGGCTTCCATTTCTTCTTTCAACTGTTCCTTCAACATTTCACCTCTTAATTCCAAAAACACAGCTGATAGTTTAGTTTCGGTGAGGCTGGACTCTTCTGTTGTCTTCAATGATTTCTTTCCTTTGCTTTTACCTTTGCTAGCTTCTAGCTTTTCATCTGAAGAAGAAGTATCAATCATAGTTACCTCTTCTGTGTTTAACTTAGGGTTTAGCAGCTTTTTCATGTTCAGCCTCAATTTGTTTTTGGGTCTTGTTTTGGGTCTCCAGCCTGGAGCAAGTTCTCCCACCATCTTCAAAGTTTTTCCTTGATGCATAACTGTGGCAAAATCCATAGCTTTAACCTTGATCTTCTTTTTCTTTGGCCTTTCTGTCTTATCCTCTTGACTGCAGAATTCCCTGTGTGTGTTAACCCTAGACCTAGCACTGACAGGAACTTCATCTCCTTCCAACAAATATCCTTCATCTTCAGATAAAATAGTAATTGGGCTTCTTTGTTGGACCTTAGCATCTTCTTCCTCTACTGCAACCTTATCTATGACAACAATTTTTTCATCTAAAAGTGCCTCTGCTAGTGCTTTAATTTGCAAAGGATGAGTTTCTTTTTCAATAATCAGCAAACCTTTTCCCTTACTGTCAATTGAAGGTTGCTGAGATTCAATATCTCTCTTTGAAAGTTCTGTCACTTCCTTAATTTTGACACATTTTTTATCTTCAGACTTGACATTTTGCCCTAATTTTTTAATTAGGGTTTGTCCCTTGTCCACATGCTTTTTGGTAGGCTGTTCTTCCTGCTTAATTTGGAACCCAGACCAAAAGAGAAAATAGTCCCATGTCTTTCCTTCTCTTTGCAGAACAGTGCTGATAATAAGCTTGATCAATCCATGATGGAAAATGGACTGTGCAGTGTGGTCATGATGCTCTTTAATCCTGCTTGACATTTTCTGCAAACTCTTCAACAAGAAGGAGGCGAGACTCATCCTTGATTCACCAGCCAGGTGCTGTAAGAACCTGAAATGATACTTGAATACAAAAGCATACCTCCCTTCACAGGTAATGTAGCTTTGTAGGACTTTGATGGGCTCCACCCATTCAGCTCTGAAATTTTGGATGAGCACTCCCTTGCTCCAATCTGGAATAATGCTAGGTAAAAGATACCTTTGAGCATTGAAGGTAAATGGCACCTTTTTGAACCACAACTCTCCTTCATTTCTGACTCCTATTGCTTCAGCCACCAACTCCACAGTCAACTTAAACTTCAGAGTATCAAATGATACCATGTCTTGGTTATAACATTGAGCAAATTTATGAGAGACCTCGGTGTTATAGCCATCAATCTTCTTAAAGAAATCCAACCATCCAACATTCTCAAAAAACTCTGCACAACCTAGAAACTTGTCAATCCAATTCAGCTCAGTGGGCTCAGCCCTGTTTGTCTTCCCACTTTTCTTCATCTGCTTTCCAATGGCTGAATTCTGTGTAATTTTAAGACCCTGTTAATGACCTAACAACCCTTTTTCCCTCAAGTTTTTAAAGATTTGACAGTCAGCTTTCTTTGATTCTTCTTAGCTGTTTTCTCTTAATTTTTAACAGTCTGTTTCTATTGTTGATGCAGGAAATGTTTTGCACCGGGCTTGTGTAATTTAGGTCGACAGAGTGCCAAAAATCTTTAACAAAGCTGCTGCTGAACTTAACTCACATCCAATATGTTTATCTAAATGCCAGAACACCTCTAGAATGCATAGAGACATCTATGTGTTGTGATTCTGCACAAATAGCAGCCTTGGCTCCTTCTAATGCCACTAATGAGTTATCTCTTTGCAATAAGGATTCTACATTAACACTCTCAACTACTCGCTTCTTAGATTCAGATTGTGATTGTTTAACTAGGGGATGAGATGATATGAGAGCAATCTTATGTGTGCTAACTTTCTGTTTCAACTTGCATTCAACACAAAACCAATCATCCTATGGCACATACTCAGACAAGGTCTGCATGCAATTGACATGCTTAGCTAACTCATTGCATTGATTACAGGTAACAAGTAACTCTGTGAAACCCTAGTCGCCACAAACAGTACACACCTTCACCCTACCATATTTGTTGGTCTTGACAGGGAAATTGTTCAATGTAACTGTTGTTTTTCAACTTATCACTTGCCAAAACATCTAAAACTTTTTAGACTGATATCTGATCATTGAGAGCTTGTTAACAACATGAATTAAAGTTTTCCTTAATCAATTTTAACATAACAAGCCTTAATGGAAATACCCCCAATTTAGCAGCCACGACCAAGTTTACGCAGAATACCTCACTCCCGGCCTACTGCAGATGTTTAGAATCAATCCTTGGACTATCTGACTGTTGAATTTAACTGTCCAGCTGTCTTCAAGTCTTCAATTTGCTTCCAACTGGCGCGCTGAGAAAACCCTAAATTCCCTCTGTAACTGCAAATTCCGGATTTTTAGCAGTTGTCTTCGTTCCACTTCACCTCCAGCTTCACAATGCATATGTGGAGAACCTCTTTCCCATCAATCTCGGCTCATTCCTATACCTATCATGATACGCCGAGCCCTAACTTTTGACTGCCACGATCTCCTTCATGTCATAGACCACACCTGTTTGCATGATTATTTCTGATGAAACACGTATAAAAAACTGTTTACACATGTGATTAGTCATCCAGGAGAGCAATCATGAGAAAATTTGGCGAAAAAACCGACAAAATTAGTGCCCATGATATTCTTGTAGCGCCGCAGTGTAAAATTTTAGCCGTTGCGCTACAAGAATGTTTTAAAATCAAATTTGGCACTTTTTTAGTCATTAATTCCATTTTAAATAAGGTTTATATGGTAAACCTTGCTCTTAGAGTGTATTTGTGAAATCTTTAATCAATATATATCCTATAGAACCCTTCAGAACATAAGGAAACAAAAAATAATAAAAACCTAAAGGAAAAAATCTAAATTACATGAAAGTAAGTTAATGAGCAAAATTAAAACAAAAATCACAAGCAAAATATAAAACTGAAGAAAACAAGTTCATGACTTAACACAATGAATTGTTTAATTTTAAACAAAAGCAATAGTTTTACTTTGCATGCATTGCAGGGTTAATCGTGCAGGTTCAACACTATATGAAACTAAAAAGAATTCCGAAGGTAGTGGGATCCACGTGGTGGATGATCTCAAGGTGGAGGGTTTTGGCGTTAAACCCTAAGCAACTACATTCAAAGTTTTCCCTAAAAATATGCTTGGATTCATTAGTTGTTTGTTTTTGGAATGGAAGAGTAGGTTGACAGACCCTTGACCTCCTTGGGTCTCTACAACGAATGTCACTCTTTGTTTTTCCGTAGCGTTAACAGGCTTGAACTCTGGTTCTTCTCCATATTCGTCTCTTCAAGCTCAACGTTTAACAATTGTTACTCTTGTTTGCTCGTGGCATTAACATGCTTGAAATATGGTTCTTCACCATAACCGTTTATTCGAGCTCGGTCGTGGCGTTAGCAGGCTTAATGCTAAAACTGGTGAGTCATATTGAATCCTCTATGCATTTTTATTTTCTTCTATTTATAACTAAGCTATTTATTAAAGAGTTTTTAAGCGTTTGTTGTTTGATGGTAGGTGAAAATATATAGTCGAAGGTTGAAGGTGATTTCCTGTAGCTGAAGGGTGTGAGCAAGAAAGGCTCGGTAAGCCTCAATCCCAACCTTGGGTACCCTTGGTTGATTGTGTTTGCGGTGATACCGATGGTATTGGTAGTCTGTTACTGCGGTGTTCATATTACTTGAAGTAGATTGTTGTTTTGTCTTGGATAATGGTGCTTGTGGAATATTACTGCGGTGTTCAAATACTTAAGGTAAAATTGTTGTTTTGTTTTGGAAAGGATATGGAGGCCGTAAGGTTGTCCTTAGTGAAAAACCGTTAGGGTTTCACAAGTGAGCTACGACTCTTGTAATAATTGTTTAGGGTAAACATAATTTTGTTTTAGGGTTTTGAAATCGTTTTTCAATACTGTGATTATATTATGTGAAGCTTCCTCGACCTCTTGCTCAACCACTGTAATACTTTCGAGGATATGAATCCGTTAAGGCTTTTGGTATTATGAGTTTAAACAGAATGGCGACTGTATTGGTTAATTTATTGATAAATTAAGACTCTGTTTATGGCTCTTTTGTTTATAAAGGGGAGAGCTTACAGGCCATAGTGTAAATATCTGTTAGTATTTATTTTCCTTTTGTAATTTTGGTTGCATAAAGAATTACACTTGGTAAATGGTTGTTTTGCTATGACAACAATCTGTTTGTAAATTATCTACGGCTGCGAATTGGTTAAGGCCATTGAAAATTTTAGTTGTTTGAAATTCTAATTGAGCAAACGATACTGCAAGGATTAACCTAGGGTTTGGTTTTTAATAAACGGTTTTGATTTTTAGGTTATCTTCAGATCTTCGATTTTTGTATAAACATTAGTTAAATTATAATAGTCTTCCTTTTAATTGGAAGGGATGGAATCTATTCTTTGACTTACTTAGCTATTGGATATAGATTTAAGAGATGAGATTTGTTCCCTATCTGAAGTCTATAGTTGTCTATTTTTAATTATTCGTTAGCTGCGGTAATCTTTTTTTTATATATAACTAGGTTTTGTAGATGGTTATAAAGGATTATATTAATAGAGTAGGGTTTAGAAGAACAATTTACAAATGTTAATAATAGTATTATATTGATTGTTTAAAGTTGGGTTTACTAAGTACTTAATTTATGTACTATAATACAATAGGTGTTATAGTTTTAACCATTATCAACCTATTGACTAAACATTATAAAGTTATGGTACTAGTTGTTTAAAAAGAAATAGTTTGAAGTTAGAGTACATAAGTTGAATACTGAAGTTAGGATAGCTGGTAAAACATTTAATTGTGCATCATTTACTATAATATGACTAGAGTAACATGTTTATTATTTAGGTTTTAAAGTATTAAAATAATGAATGGTTTTTCTTTACTAAATGTAATAAATAGATTTTATTACAGTAATTGTTAAAGTATTATACTGCACACAATTTAATGACTGTGTGACAAAAACTTACTATAATAGGCTCTATGTAAATGTTCTTAGGGGTTGTTGTATAAAAGGTGAAGTTCTAGAAATGGACTATTATGACAAAATAACTAGAAAAATGACAGTAAAAAGATTCCAGTATTAAATCAGTTACTTGAAGATATTGCTGGTAACTTATCAGAAGAAAATATGGTTGATTCAGTTCTATGTAAACTCTACAATTCGATAACAGTTCAGATAATTTTATCCATGTATAATTATTCCAATCTATAGCTAAACAACCCTTCTGTACTAGAGTACGTCATCGTAAGATGAGTAGAAAAATACAGAAATGAATTATACTCATTAATCAATTATTTCTAATTCTAAACTCATTTATTCTGATAATCATATACAAGTAAACTTTCCTAAATAAATTGCAGACTTTATCATTCTACTAGAAGATTCAAAGTATCCAAGTAATAATAGAAAAACTAAACATAACTACTTTCTTTCCAGTAATTTGTTTGCGTAGAAATAAATAAGATAACACAATGGAACCTGGTTATTTGTAGAAGAGACAAACAACCCAAGGAGCCTGTTCCACCCAACATTTTTTTAAAGATAGCTCAAATGCTTGTCTTAGGACCCCCAAGCCTGTCCACTGATCCACCAGGATGAATTCACTGTGTGAAGAAATGTGATTAAATACCCCTGCAACTCAACAGTAGTACTTATGTTCTCAGTAGTATATAACTTAGCCATATGGCTACACTACTTCATAATGCAAACTTAATCACTCAATCCACTTCTAACTTTCCCCTCATCGAATCTTTTGTGCTCCTTTCTCAACTTCTGAAATTTCACAAGGTAAAGAACGAACAACCTCATGTTGAATTCGATGGATAGATATATCCATGCCTAGGTCTTTTGGTCAGTTTTTCAATTAATGAGCCACCTGTTCTGTTCCACTTTCTTGGGGAACATGACCACAAAATTAGGTAAGTTGCCCCCTGCAACAACTAGAAGTGATTGAGGATGCTGACATGTGTCAATTTGCTCTCACCCCAGTCTATTCCTCCTAGTGGGTCAGTGGACACTCATTCAACAACCTCCTTTGACTATTTGTCTCATCGTTTTTTTATTAAATAATAAAATATTCAACATAATTAATTATAGTCATCCTTGACCCCACATGGTCAATAGTCATAAACTTTACAATAAAAGTAAAATATAATGTTTTCTTAAACATAAAATGTTATTGAAATTTGGGTACGTGACATGTACATTGATGATATGCTATGATCGGTGATTAACAACTTGTTCTTGATTAAAAAATTTATATTGTGCAAATATTGATTCACCCCCCTCTTAGTATTTCAACAGAAAAAACAAATTGCAATATAAAACTCATTTCCAAAACAAGAAAAATAAGTTTTCACCATAAACATGCTTTATTAGGAGTTGTATTGAATCTCATTTTAAGTAGTAAAATTGAGGTTAATTATTAACATTGGTAATGATAGTCTATTTTTATGGTCATGACCTAAATGTGTACAAGTGTTGGACACAATGGTCACACTGAGAGGGGGGAGGTTGAATAAGTGTGTGAGCAATTTAAACATTTTTTGCCTTCTATTAATCAATTAGAGTTTATCAATCATTATGTTATCAACTAAATCAACTATAAGACATAAACACAATAATCACATCATAAAGATACACAAGAATATATGTAAAATAAACTTTATTTATTTGCAATGGAAGACTTCAATCTTCGCGATTACAATCAACACCAACTGATAGGAAGATCACCAACTCTTATGACATGACCCAACCTAGTTTTCTTAGCTCCAACTAAGAAAGGGTTGAGGAATCCAATCCTTAAGTGCAAGACTCAACTTACAAGATTGATTTCAATCTATGATTGTCATCAATTTGCTGCACAATCATATACCTCTGCTTATCAACCTCTTCACATCCATATGCTCTAGAAGTTGTTATGTCATTTTCTTCACTTGTCACATTATCATCATGTCTTCTGCTGAAGGTATCACAATCACACATACCATACTCAATCAGTGAAGCATAAAGGTCTTCACAAACCAGACTATCAAACTATTTTTCAAGCAACAGTCAAACTTGTCATCATCATCATTGTCTTCTTTATTGGTTGCTTGTCAATAAGAGGTCTGCTCATATCCTCTCCAACTCAATCTTTATATCTTCAAGATTCATCATGCACTGTTAAGACTTCAAGACTATTCATGGGTTATGGTTCTGCCACTGTCATCTACCTCAAATTGTCATCGACCTTGGATTGTAGAAGAAGGCTTCAAACTCGGACTGGTATATATGTTGAGGAAGAGTCCAATCCAATCCAACCTTGAGATGTTTGTATCCTGAGAATGAACTCAAAATAGTATCAAACCCACTGTGTATTATGATGTGGACTGTATTAAACTTGGGCAGTGTGAGTGCTTTGGAAGAACCACAAACAATGTCACAAAAATAGACTATGTATCAACTGGAAAACTTAGACTGTGAGAAGGAACCCCAAACAAATTACAACTCAGACTATGGACATGGCTGAGAAGATCCCACACAACATCAAACTCGGGATTGTTTACGTGTTAAGAATGGACCTCAAATCGAGGTCTGTGTATGTGTTTGGAAGAATCCCTCAACCAATGCGAAACTCGGACTGGTGTACTGTGGAAAAGCCCAAAAACAATGTCAAGCTCAGAACTGCTCATCTAGCAGCAAAGAAAAAACATAAATATTAAACCCAAAGAATTATCCTCCATCTCTGACCCTCGAATCTGAGGCTGCCTCAGTCCACAGAATTCACCTCAGTCCACCAAGCACAAGCTGCCTTCGGCATCCAAAATTTAGGACTATGTATGCTTGGACTACTTTCATCTGAATTTCCTCAATCACGAAAATCAGAGCAAATCTCACACCATATTCACCACACATACAAATGAGGTCGTTTGGATCTTATTTATACACTTTTTCAATGGTAATTTTTATTAGCCGACCTATCACAATATTAATTAATCATTTTTTACTTTTATCTTTAATGGAGCCGACTTGTTTATGTTTTTAAAAATGTCTTCTATAACTGAGCCGACTTCATCATATCATCCCAATAGGTCTTCATCACATCTCAATGGGCTTCAAATAAAATATCCATCCAAAATGCAAGGACTACATGCCACATGATTAATCATGTTGTACATGGGCTGCCACACCAAGGTCTCCATCATCAACATGCTTCCAAAGAGATTCAAGGTCTCTTTCAAGAAGTGCACAAACCATGTCCTTCTTTAATTACCATTCATCACAAAGTAATGGGTCTTTATGTAATGTATGAATTTCTTCATCATTATGTTCAACATCAAATGTTTCATTAAACAACTATACGAGCAAAGGATCCATCATACATCAAGGGTTCCACATAAATACATCTTCAAGGTTCAAAGGGCTTCAACTTGTCAACCAAGACTTCTTCAAGAAACTTGTGGGCTAAAGGACCATCTCCAAGGCTTCCAAGATTCCATCAAGTCATCAATAACTATGCAAACCACAAATGACCACATCATCTCGTTCAAGGGTACAAGGCCCATTAATTCACCATTTGTGGGTCCAAGGACTTCTTCAAAGGCTTCTTCATCAAGCAAGAGGCTTCATGGGCTTCTTCAACCACCTCAACCACACAAGAGGACCTTCAGGGGTCAAGATCCATCATGCCACCTCCTGTGGGGTCACCAAGCCTTCTCCTAGGGTACCATGACCCCATCAAAACATAAATGACCACATAATGGGTCATTAATTCTTCTTCAACCCATCAAGGGCTTCTCCATCTTCCATGAGGGCTTCAGTATCATAGCCAAGGTCTTCATCATCATTAACAGGTTCTTCAGCATCATTTACGAGGTGGTGGCTCCAAGATCCAACCTTGTGGGTTCAAGGACCTTGCAGAACTCCATGAGGTTTTCCAAATCACAACTCATATATGTATGGGATTCACATTGCAAGAGGGACTTGGTGGCATTAATGACTACTTGAGGGGAAACTGCAAGTCCCATGTTGGCATCAATGACAATTCAAGCAACAATGAGAACCCTTTGTTTGTGGGACAAGGGACTCTATGCAATGATTTGATTACTAAAGTTTACAGATGTGTACATATCCTACCCAACTCTATGTGATGTTTTGACTGCTAAAGTTTACAGAGGTTTACATACCCTACCCCACTTTAGATTTGAAACTATGATTTCCTAGGAGGAAACATGCGTTCTTTCACCATTAGGTCCACTCCGGATATATTAAATTTAGTATATTGATGCAAGTTGTTTTTTTCTCTAGCGATGAATCTTATTATAGAATGCACGTTATGAAAAACAGATTGTGATATTTGATAAAAATCTTGAAAAGTAATTTCCAATCCAAAACTAAAAAATATTTTCACTTTGTATCCCCTTTTAGATAGTTAGAATTATTGTTGCAGAAAGTGTAGTTTTGATCCATGGTGTGAACATACCTAAGTGCATACATTTGATTATATATTAGGGTACATGGAACATGCAAATAAATAATCATAGGCAATAATATCTTTTTAGATGAAGATAATAAATAGCTGGTAAGAATGAGAGAAGCTAGAGCCCAATGTCAACACAACCTATCTTCTTGAACACTTTAGTTCAACTCTTAAGACCAAGGGGGAGTCCCTAGAACTTGTTGAACAATATTCATAAATCCCTAAACAATACACAACATGTTTCCCAAGAAACCTATTGACAACCTCAGTGCCTTATGGAGTTGAAACAATGAAGTATAGGTATCACTGAAAGAGGGGAGGAGTTAAAGGGCTTTATCACAGATAACAAAAAATATAACATCGAATTGAAATTGTTGTTATAGGATTGCGACAATGAATATATCTCAGAAAAGTTGATAAAAATCGATCATAACAATGTCATCTTTATTTTATGAAGTGTACCTTTTATAATATGGTAGGGCGGATGATCATTAGGGTGAAAGAGAGGCCTCAAAACAACTATGAAAATAGAATATCAAATATGATAAGAGCCTTATAACAACCTTCAAATAGAGTGTGGTCCCACTTAATATGTTTTCCAATTAACCTCCAACTCCCTAGGGGTTAATACAAGATTAAAGCCCCGCTTTTCAAGCCTTCAAAAATAACAATAGTCCTTGATATGTTGGAATTTGTCCAACTTCATAAGTTATTTTTATTGTACTTGTATTGTATTTCCTTGTACCTCCTACTGGAGATTATACTAATGTAATTACTCATGTAAACCCTAGAAAGAGTCAATGTAAACCCTAGGGAAATAATACACAAGAAAAGAATAAAAAACAAATTTCTTTGTATTTCCCCAAGGTAGGTCGACCTAGTCAAGCTGTCAAGTTGGCCCCAATAATATTTCACTTGGAAAATTAGTATAAATAAGAGGCACCCCTCCTCTTTATTTCATCCACTCATAGCAAATTGCTCCAGCAGAAAAGGTGCGCTACTACAGTCAAGGAGAGTGTTTTCTTGGGTTGTATCTTAGAGAGACATTTTCTCTCTCTTTCTTCTTCTCTCTGTTCTTTGGAGCTATTATATCTATACAAAGGTTTGTTGGGTTTTTCTCGATTGGATTTCCCAACATAAATTCTTGTGTTCTTTGTTTTTGTGCTTTGTCTTTCTTCTAGAGATCCTATTGTTTATTTGCAATTAAGTTATACTGCTATAATCTTGTAAAAACTAACATGGTATTAGAGCAGTTTTAGAAGAGGCCATTGCTGGAAAATAGGGTTTAAAATTCCAAGGCATTGCCTCATCTCTTAAGCAAAAAAAGAGTTGTGGAAACTTCGCTCCAGGGGAGGCACATCTTTTGATGGAAGCATAATCAAATTCTGTAAAATTTCATTTTTGACCTAATTCTGCTATTGCAAAAACTAGGGTTTCAAGTTTTTTCACTAACCAGGCCATTGTGTTGCCTCAATATCATCCTCCCTCAACTTTCCTTGACAAGGCACATCTATCTGCAAGGTTAGTTTCTTTAAATTCAAAAGTTTATTTTTTACCTAACTCCTGCTAGGGTTTATGGTTCAGATCTGCAAACAATATGATTGGAATGCATGTTGAAGATCGTCTTGATGGGGATACAAACTTCATCTCTTGGAATCTTAGGTTTCTTCTCATCCTAGAAGAAAATGTTCTCTTGAAGTTTGTCAACGAGAAAGGTCCAAAACTAGAATCAAAAGAAGCTAAGCCCTAATGGAGGAAGTGTGATGCGAAATCAAGAAGGATTTTGGTGGACTCGGTCAAACATCACCTGGTTCTGCAAATCTCAGAAAAGAAGACAACTAGGAAGATGTTCAAGACCTTCAAGAAGTTATTTGAACATAGTAGCATCAATGTGACCCTCACATTAAGGAAACAACTGTCAAATATCAAGATGATTAAGTCTGAATGAGTTGCCTGATATTTAATGAGGATCACTGAACTCTGGGACAAGCTAAGGTCCAGTGGAGATACCATTGAAGAAAATGTACTTGTCATGACCACTCTAAATTGTATTCCACCATCTTGGGAGTCCTTCAAACCATAAGTTGTTGAACCAAGTTGCCTAGATTTGACAAGCTATGGGCAAAATGCACTCAGGAAGAAACCAGGATTGCAGCAAGACAAACTCTATGGTACTCAAGTTGAGGAGAGTCAAGCCTTCATCACTGAGGCAAAGAAAGGCAAGAGAAAATGAAGAAATTTTCACAAACATAAATACCAGGCTAGGAGACTAATTTCTTCTCCAAATTAGAGGGAAAAGAAGGACCTATCACACATACAATGTTATAAGTGTAAGAAATTTGGTCACTATGCAAGCAAGTGTCTTAGTTCAAATAAGAGGAAGCATGAAGTTTCAACAACTGATGTGGAATATGGTCATCATCACAAGAAACAAAGAAATGAAGATCGTACATAATTCTTCTTCATATCAACATTATCAGGTACTGTACCCATCACTATTGATACATGGCTCATAGATATTGTTGCTTCCAAGCATATGACTAGTTATAAAAAGAACATTGCAGAAGTTGTTGAGAAACAATCCCATCTCTACATTGTACTTGGAGATGATGCCAACTACAATGTGAAAGGATTTGGATCTACCTCTCTTCAGTCATAATCCAATGACTTACTACATCTGAATGATGTGCAATATGTACCTGGTAAAGAAAAGTTACCTTGTCTCCATCTCTGCCTTAGAGGACAAGAGATATAGATTTAAATTTGTAGAAGGAAATGTGCTCGCATGACACAATGATTCTAGCACAGACACAACAAAAGTGATTGGTGTAAGGGAGGAAAGCTTGTATCATATGAGCACTCTACAAGCTCACTCCCTAGTCCATGATTTCACTAACATCAATGAGCTATGGTACAGAATACTAGCTCATCTAAACTATCAAGCTATCCCTGCATCAAGGAACATGGTGACATGTAGACCATTATGGTGTATGTAGAGGATGTGCACTTGGTAAGAATACCAAGGGTTCCTTTCCGCAAAGTGAAAGCAGATCCAAGGGAATATTGGATCTAATCCACTTTGGCTTGTGTGAACCCATGACGGTTACTTCATTGGGTGGTTACAACTACTGTGTAACATTTATTGATGACCACGCACGAAATATGTGGATATACTTCCTCAAGACCAAGGAATCTTAGGAAGTTCTTAACAAATTCAAGGAATTCAAAGCACAAGTCGAGAATCTATCAAGAAGAATAATTAAGATCTTGAGATCAAACAATGGTGGAGAATATACCTCTATAGCATTCAATGATTTCTGCAAGGAAGCAAGAATTAAGAGGGAGCTCACAGTTCCCTACAACCCTCAACAAACTGAGGTTGGGGAAAGGAAGAATCAATAAATTGTGGAGGCAACCAAATCTATGATACATTATTAGAGTCTATCGATGTTCTTATGGGTAGAAGCATACGGAAGAAATGTTTATGTACGAAATAGATGCCCTCATAAAATATTGAAGAACATGACTCCAGAAGAATCCTTCACAGGAGTGAAGCCAGAAGTGGGCCACCTTCGTATCTTTGGCTTCCTAGTCTACATTCATGTTCCCAAGGATAAACGGACGAAACTAGAATCCTCAAGAAAGAAGGGAATATTCGTGGGATACAGTGAGTCTACAAAGGATTACAGAATATACATCCCAGGATCAACGAAGATCGAAGTAAGTAGGGATGTAACCTTTGAAGAAGAGATGGCTATACCAAAAGGAAGAGGATCTGATACGAATATCGATGATGATGAAGATATGATATTATCTCCCACTCCATAATTTAAGAGGGAGTCTAAATAAATGAATGAATCAATCGATCCCATTGATCCAGTTGATCCACTTCCAAAAATATGTTAGTAAGCCGAAAAATACCTAAATGAGCACACCAAACATTGCAGGATGCAAAGGGGCATGAAGCTCCACATAGAATCCATTAGGAAGGAAAAATACCTCATAGGTTCTCGATTTATGTAGCATTAATGAGTCACATCATTGACTCAAAGCCTACCACATATGAAGAAGCATCTAGACACCAAGTTTGGAAGGATGCCATGACAGAGGAGTTTTAGTCCATCATGAAGGATGACGTATGGGAGGTTGTACTGGGACTCGAGGGGAAGTCAGTAGTGACCTCCAAATGGATTTTCAATATAAAACACGAAGGAGATGGTAGCGTGGAAAAACACAAGGCCATATTTGTTTCTAGAGGATTATCTCAGAAGGGGGGAATTGACTATGATGAAACATTTTCTCCCGTGGCTCGATATACTTCCATTAGAACCATCATTGTTATTGCTTCAGCTATGGGATGGAAGCTGTATCAAATGGATGTAAAGACCACCTTCCTCAATAGTATTATCGAGGAAGAAGTTTACATAGAACAACCATAAGGGTTTATTGTCCATGAGAAATATTATCGCATATGTAAACTGAAAAAGGCATTATATGAACTCAAGCAAGCACCCCATGCTTGGTATGGACGAATAGACGGACAACTAGTAAACTTGGGTTTCAGAAAGAGCGATGTAGATCCTAATATTTACTACAATATTATGGATGATGAGCCACTGATTTTGGTCATGTATGTGGACGACTTGTTTCTCACAAGAAATGAGAAACTAGTTGGATGGTGTAAAAAGAAGCTTGCCTCTGAGTTTGAAATGGAGGACCTCGGATTGATCCACTACTTCTTGGAATTATAAGTATGGTATAGGAAGAAGGAAATATTCCTAAGTCAAGGAAAATACACCATTGATATCTTGAAGAGATTTGGGATGTTGGACTGCAATTCCATGGATACCCTGATGGATGCAAATTTCAAGAAGCTGAAGGAGTCTACTTCAAATTATTATATGATTGATCCCACCATGTATTTCCAATTGATTATCTCTCTGATTTATCTAACAAACACCACATCAGATATATGTTTTGTTGTGAACACTCTCAGCCGGTTTATGAGTGATCCGAGGCAGATTCACCGGGTTTATGAAAAACATGTTCTCTGATACTTACGTGGAACTGTGGGATATGGTCTAAGATATGCTTCAGGATGTGATATGATATTGCAAGGATTTTCTAACTCAAATTGGGTCGGGTGTGTTGGAGATAGGAAGAGTACTTTTGGATGTTGCTTCAGTTTGGGCTCTACAATGATTTCCTGGTGTAGTAGGAAGAAGACCTCAATAGCAGTTAGCCCCACAGAGGCCGAGTATATGGTTGCCAATGCAACAACTCGAGAGGCAGTATGCATTCGAAAACTCCTTACTGGATTTTTTGGTCAGATTCCCGTACCAACTGCGATTCATTGTGGCAACCAAAGTTGTATACAGATGTCAGTGAATCCTGCATTTCATGATAAGACGAAGCATATATAAATTCGATATCACTACATTCATGATATAGTGTATAAAGGTGCAATTTAGCTACAGTATGTTCCAATTGATAACCAGACTACATATATTCTTACAAATACCCTTCTCATGTCAAAGTTTTAATACTTTCCCAGAAGGGGTGGAGTAGAAGAAAATGCATCCCTTGTGGAGAGGGAAAGTTGAGACTAATATCTATGATGCTTTCACACTGGTGCCTCTACTTGTTCTGAATCTTAGCTTGGTATGGGAGAAATCCCATCGACATTTTGAGACGGGAAAGTAGCAGATGGACGTGTACACTAATGACCACTATATGTTCTGATTCTCAATTTGTTGTTCTTTGGAGTATTCCCACCAACTCTTGAGATGAATAGGTAGTAGACGTTCATGTACACTGGTGTCCTCTACTGGTCCTGTTCTCAGCAAAGTATGGGAGAAATCCCATCAACACCTTGAGATAGGTAGGACATAGACGGTCATGTGCATTGATGACCACTATATGTTCTGATTCTCAATCTGGTGTTCTTTGGATAATTCCTACTAGCTCTTGAGATGAACTGGTAGTAAATGGTCGTGTACACTGGCGACCTTTATTGGTCCTAGTTATTAACTTGGTGTTTTTGGATAATTCCCAGCAACCCTGGTTCTCTACTCGCTGTAGGATAATTTCAACCAACACTTGAGATGAGCTGATAGTAGATGGTTGTTTGAAACATGTCCTGGTTCCTAGGTCGAGACGAACACATACCAAATGAGATGATGATTGATGTACTCTTCGACAGATTGTGTAGAGTTGTAGAGTTGATAGATCTACCAACGAATTGTGTGGATCATATGTTTTGATGATACCTCTCAATGAATAGAGATAGTGTTGACAACATTCAGTATTCATAGAGAGGATCGAGACATAAGATATGTACATAAGATACCGATTTGTTTATGATGTTGATGATGACCATATCTAAAGAATATCTTCCTTATTGAGAGGGAGTTTTGGAATTTGTTCAACTTCAGAAGTTATTCTTATTGCACTTGTATTGTATTTCCTTGTACCTCCTACGAGACATTATACTGATGTAATTACTCGTGTAAACCCTAGAAAGAATCAATGTAAACCCTAGGAGAAGGATACACAAGAAAAGAATACAAATAACTTTTTTTTGTAATTCCCCAAGGTAGGTCGGCCCCATTCAAATTGTCAAGTCGGCCCCAGTAATTTGAAAATCAGTATAAATAGGAGGCGCCCATCATTATTTCATCCACTCACAACAAGTTGCTCCAACAGAAAAGGTGTGCTACTGCAATCAAGTAGAGTGTTTTATGTGATGTATCTTAGAGACACATTTTATCTCTCTTTCTTCTTCTCTATGTTCGTAGGAGCTATTATCTCTATACGAAGGTTTGTTGGATTTTTACCGATTGGGTTTCCCAAGATAAATTCTTGTGTTCTTTGTTTTTGTGCTTTGTCTTTCTTCTAGAGATCCTATTGTTTATTTTCAATTAAGTTATATTTCTATAATCTTGTAAAAACTAACATGATATACCTGTTTTACCGACAATACAAAAGCCTAGCAAGCATATGTTACCCAAAACAAAACAAAAAAACCCAACCATAAGATCAAAATGCCTTCAAATATCTACCGTTAATTCAACTAGGGAACATATTTCCATCCATTCAGAATTTCCAAATTTCAAGTATTTTTTGAGATCTAATTTTTTTCTAAATTTTAGGGGTTTTTCAATATTATATTTTTTGTGATTTTTTGTAATAAATTTACAAGAGAATTTTGATAAAAAAGAGTGAAAGAGAAGGGGTTATAACTTAGTCTTTTAAACCCTAGGTGATCCAACCAGCAGGCGACAGGTTTTCCTTCGACAAGTTCACATCGACAGGTCCTCCTTGACATGTTCAGCTGACAGGTTTTCTTTCGATGGGTTCGCCTTCAACAGGTTGCCTCGACATGTTCACCTTGACATACATCATATCAACATGCTCTGCGACGGTTGAACTTCTAAAATATTATAACTTATTTTGTAACTTAACGTAGAAGGTAGTCACCCAAGTGTCTCTGCATCCTATATAAGCATGTACATTAATGTAATATAGACATCCATCTGATTCCTCTATCTTTCATGGAGCAGAAGTAATAAATTGGTTTGAATTCTTGCACATTGTTTGTGTGTATATTTCTTGTCTACCTAGTGTGTTTCCTGCTTTGCTAATTCTTCTTATAAGCTTCCGCTATAATAGTACTCGACTCATTCAGTCGACTGTTGTCCCCAGCGTGCACCTGGGCATGACCTGGATCATTGGTATCAGAGAAAGATCTTGTCCAGATCTTAAGTTACATAAGCACTTACATCGAAGTTATTTAAGTTGTTCTTGTTCAAACATGCTCGCAATCCCAATAACACAAGCAAACACTTCTGTCGTCTTCAAAAAAGATGGTCGAAGAAGAAGACAGTAGACATTCAACTGACGAGATAGAGAAACTCATAGAAAAAGAACTGGCTCGCCAATGAACCAAAATTTTTACCTAGTTCAGCGAGATTCTCCTAAGAGTCACTACGAACTGCGGGGAATCCTCAATGCGATATCACTCAGATAAAATCAGCCCCTTCAAAGTGAAAATGAATCTGGACATACTGAACCTTGAAGGAAATATTGACGCAAAATCCGTCGACAATTGGGTACAACAACTGGAATCTTACTATGCAGTAAAACAACTCTCTGAAGAAGAAAATATCACCATTGCGTCCCTAAAGATGTCAACCTCCGTACAGTGTTGGTGGGAGAATGTATCGATAAAGATGGAAAAAGAAGAAGACCCCATAGACACATGTGTAAAATTTGTCGAATATGTCCGAAACGAATTCTACCCGCCCAAGTACCTTGAACATCAATACAAGAAGTGGTAGCAACTAAGGCAGTGGAAAGACCAGTTTATACAGAGTTACACCGATGATTTCTATCAACTCATGGATAGACTTGGCATCCAAGAAGAAGATAAATTGCTTGTCTTGAAGTACGTCAGCGGTTACCCCCATACATTCAGCAAGAGATGGATTTTATGGATGTCGGTACGCTTTCATATGCATTTCATTACGCCATCAATCTTGAAGCTAAACATAAAGGAAAAGCACATTTTTTGAACAATCTGACAAGTCGAACATCTTACAAGAAGTCACTAGCCGACTCCGAAAATTTCAAGAACCCTTCTCAACCGACTCCACCAAAGCTTGATCATCAAAAGAATAACTTTTAGAAATACAAGAGGGATCGCAACAAACAAACTCCTACCTAGAAATGGTGTGATTACCACAGTTCAACATGGCATGATACGTCGGAATGCAAAGCTCGGAAGACATTTTTGGAAAAATTGTTGGCATCTGACTTATCCAACAGAACCCTGGTATAATCTAATCCAGATGCATCAACACTCTTGGCTTCAGCCTCAACCACTCCGACAGCCTCGACCATCGCCGATGAGGAGGAATGAGAACACCTGTTCCATACATGGATAGGGGTTCAGAACAATCCATTACATCTTATTATGGATAATGTTAGCCAAAAGAACTTCGTTTTTGAATATCTTGTGAATCAATTAGGTCTTGTCACCACTCCACATCCTCATCCTTACAATATCAGTTGGATGAAGGATGGGCACGAACTAAGGATCACATGACAATGCCAACTTGCCTACTTCATTAAGCCTTTTGAAGATGAATTACTCTGTGATGTGGCACCACTTTCCGTAGCTGACGCCCTATTCGGTAAATCCTACATATGGGATCAACATGGTACATATCAGTCACAACCTCAGAAGGTGATTGTCAAAATATGGAATCAAAGGTATGGCATACTAGAGCGACAACCCACATCAATGGTTGCTATGATATATGCCAAACAAACGAAGAAGCTTATCAATCATTCTCAAAAGTTCGCATTAATCATGATCAAGCCTCAACATTCCAGGAAGACTGCAGCAACGAGTTGACTCATCGACCAACACAACTCCCGACAACAACAACAAATTGACATCATTCTTGAAGAATACCACAACATATTTCAAGCACCAGATGGAGTACCTCTGTATTGTCAGGTAAAACGCTCCATTGAACTTGTTCCTAGTTCTTCATTACTTAACACATTTGTTTACAAAAGATCCATTCTCGAAAATGAAGAGATTCACAAACAAATCCAGGATTTGATCAACAAGGTTCATATCCACCCCAGCTCCTCTCCTTGTGGAAGTCCAGTCGTCTTAGTTCCAAATAAATACGGGACTTTGCGCATGTGCATCAACTATCGGGCTCTCGACAAAATTTCAGTGACGAATAGATACACTCTTCCACGGATTGATGAACTCGTCAATAATCTGAAAGGTGCTAAGTTCTTTATGAAACTCGACCTCAGGTCGGGATACCACAAGATTCCAATCGATTCCACGGATGTTTGGAAAATGACTTTCAAGACCAAGGAAGGATTGTTTGAATGGTTAGTCATGTATTTCAGCTTATCCAATGCACCTGCAACCTTCATGAGATATATGGATGACCTTCTATGAACTTTCATTGGTAAATGTGTCATTTTCTATCTCGACGATATATTGATTTTCAATCAATCATGGGAAGAACATGTCAAACAAATTCGACAAGTCTTCGACACTCTCCAATAACATCGAATATATCTAAAGATGGACAAATTCTCATTTGTGATGACCAACATCAATTATTTGGGGTATGTAATTGACTCTGCATGCATTCATGTCGACCCAGAAAAAGTACAAATCCTCAGAGACTGGCCCATTGAGTCAAAACATTCATGAACTAAGAAGTTTTCTTGGTTTGATGAATTTCTATCGAGGATTCATACTTGGCTTCATCCACATCGCATGGCCTTTGAATCAGTTTACGAAAGGAAATGACAAAACTGTCGTCAAATGGACACCGACACAACAACAATATTTTGAACAAATAAAAAAAAGCTTTGTATTGCACCAGTACTTGTGTTACCTGATTTTCATCATCCCTTTGAGATTGAGATGAATGGATCGAACTATGCCCTCGACGCAATGATCACTCAGTTAGGTCACCCAGTTGTGTTTCATTCCGAGACCTTCAGAGACACTGTTATAAGGTACTCAACATATGAAAAAGAACTGTACGCCATTGTGCAAGCTCTTAAGCAATGGAGACACTGCATTCTTGGCAAGGAAACGGTCATCCTCAATGACCATAAACCTTTGCAGTTTGCTCTGACTCAGTCGAAAATATAGACAACCTAACAACTCAAGTGGATTAATTACCTGTAACAATTTCAGTTGGTAATTAAGTATCAGAAATGCAAATCCAAAGCCGCAGCCGATTGACTCAGCATACCACCCATTAATCTATTGTCTATAGTGATGAGTATGCAGCATTATGACACCACTACTTGGCCGCAACGTATTTAGTAGAATACAATTTTTCTGCAATCTATCGACAACTTCAAACTAACAAGTTGTTGAGTGCCGACTACTTTCTGAAAGACACCTTTCTATACAAGCTTGGACAACTTTGTGTACCGACCGATGAGAATCGGTCGAATCTCATTTGGGACATGCGTTATAGCAAGACTACAGGACATTTTGGAGTCACAAAACACTTGTTATCCTTCAAAATTATTTTTACTGGCCTTCACTAAAATATGACGTTAACAAGTACATTTGATCGTGCATGGTTTGGTTCATTGCTAAACTGCCGGATCTATGACAAGGAATTTAAACACCCCTTCTAGTTCCTAGTCGGCCACATGACTCTATTTATATGGACTACTTGACGAGATATCCTACTACCAAACATCAGCATGATGCGATACTAGTAGTAGTCAACAGATTTTCCAATGTGGCTATACTCATACCATGCAAGAAGATTACAACAACACAACATACTGCTCAGCTCTTCTTTGAACATGTGTGGAAACACTATGTCCTCCCGACAACCATTATTTACGACATAGATGCTATATTTGGCATCACCTTTTGGAAAAATCTCTACAAACAACTTGACACGAGACTCTCTTTGTTGATAACCTTCCATCCATAGATAGACGAACAAATGGAAGTTGTAAATCACTTATTCGTATAATTGTTTCGTATGTACAACCACAAGCATCGTCGAACATGCCAATGAAATCCTTCCATACATACATCACAACTAAAATCTTTCTCAACACAGATCTACGAGAAAGAGTCCATTTGAGATATATTATGGATTTCAATCCTCAGTGCCTATCGACTTAATCAGTTCCTCGACACATTCAAACGACACCGACTTCGAAGGACCAGAAGTGGAGAAAGCATTGAAGTTCAGAGATCAAATCTACAATATTCAAAAGCAAGCACAGGAGATGTTGCAACAAGAAAATGCAAACGTTAAGGCCCAACAAGACACGCATCGTATTCCTCATTCATTCCAAATTGGGGATCAGGTCTGGTTACATCTAAAGAAAGAGCGCTTCACTGGTTCATACAAAAAGATGAAACCTTTGCGATATGGTCCATATGGTATCATTAAATAGATTGGAGAAAACACTTTCCAGCTCAACATTCCTGCATGCCTTGGCCTACATCCAGTTTTCAATGTAGATCTACTTTGACCATATCATGTACCATTGTTGGAATATAACAAATTGCAGACAACAGACCCGAAGACATCCATCTAGATGTTCATGAACCTCTTCTTGTGACACCATTGTGGGAAGAGGCATACGCCATACAAGGACGAACTACATTCCACAAGGAAAATGGTACTCTGCTAATGAATTCGCCGACAAGTTTCCTCACCTAAATGAATACACAATGGAGATCATTGTTTCTTAAGGAGGAATGATCCATGGCAACAACCGATAGGTTTTCCTTCGACATGCTTACCTTCGACAAGTTCACCTTCGACAGGTTTGCATTGACAGGTCCTCCTTCGACAGGTCCACCTTGACACGTTCAGCTGACAGGTTTGCCTTCGACAGGTTTCCTTTGATAGGTTTTCCTTCGACGGGTTTTCCTTCAACATGTTTCCTTGACAGGTTCACATTGACATACAACAAATCAACATGCTCTATGACAATTGAACTTCTGAACCGATATAACTTCTTTTGTAACTGAACGTAGCAGGTAGTCACCCAAGCATCTCAACATCCTATATAAGCATGTACATTAATGTAATATAGACATCCATCTGATTCCTCCATCTTTCATAGAGCATAAATATTAAATTGGTTTGAATTCTTGCATATTGTATGTGTGTATATTTCTTGTCGACCTAGTGTGTTTCTTTCTTTGTTGATTCTTCTTATAATCTTCCACCATAACAGTACTTGACTCATTCAATCAACTGTTGTCCGCAGCGTGCACTTGGGAACGACCTGGATCACTAGGGCAAAAAGAGATCAAGGTCAATATTCTTAATCAACTTGACTATTCAATATTTACCAACTATGGAAAAAAGGCCAGTAACCCAATATTAGGTAAAAGTAGCAAGAATCCCTAATTATGGAAAATATGAACTCCAAAGGACCATAGTGGATAGGTCCTTCAAGAGGAAATTCTTCTCAAACAAAGTAGGGAAATGCCAATAAAAACCCTAATTTACCTTGCCCAAAGTTCAAAAACAATGTCAAACAAGAAAATGGAGAGATCTTATCAACATCAACCAAGAAAGAGAGTAAGATATATTTCTTAGGTCCTTCCTTAGCCACGAGTTATTACAACCATTATTAGGACCAACCTTGCAACATAGTATAAGCCCTAAGAAATTCACCATTCATCACAAGCCAAAGAGAGAGGTGTGCATCACTAAAAAAATCCAATAAACCAAGGAAAAAAAAACATATTAGTGTTGAAAATTGGGCAACTTTAGAAGTTATTCTTATCGCACTTGTATTGTATTTCCTTGTACCTTATACAGGAGTTCATATTGATGTAAATACTCATGTAAACCCTAGAAAGAATCAATGTAAACCTTGGGGAAAGAATAAAGAAGAAACAAATAAAAATAAAATTATTTTTGTATTTTCCCTAAGGTAGTTCGGCCCCAGTAATTTTCCACTTGGAAAATCAGTATAAATAGGAGGCATCCCTCCTCATTATTACACACATTCACAACAAGTCAATCAAACAGAAAATGTGTGCTACTATAGTCTATGGGAGTTTTTTTTCGGGTTATATCTTAAAGAGATATTCTCTCTCTCTCTCTCTCTCTCTCTCTCTCTCTCTCTCTCTCTCTCTCTCTCTCTCTGTTTTCATGAGTCATTATCTCTATATGAAGGTTTGTTGGGTTTTCCCCGATTGGGTTTCTTAGGATAAATTCTTGTGTTCTTTGTTTCCATTCTTTGCCTTTATTCTATATATCCTATTGTTTATTTGTAAATAATATATATTTCTATAATCTTGTAAAAAGTAACATGGTATCAGAGCAGTTCTAGAAGAGGCCATTGCTGGAAGCTAGGGTTTGACCTTCTAAGACCTTCCCTCATCTCTTTAGCAGAAAAAGATCCATGGAAACTTCACCCTAGGGGAGGGACATCTTTTGGTGAAATAAAAACCAAATTCTGAGAATCTTCAATTTTTTGACCGCGAGACACTACGGGAAGAAAATGGGGCATCAAGTTTCGAAGGTTTCCCATCACTTTTTTGTCTTGGAGTCACCTTCTCTCAACTCTCCTTGACAGGGAGCATCTATCTGTGAGGTTAGTTTCTTCAAATTCAAAAGTTCATTTTTTATCTAACTCATGTTAGGGTTTATGGTTCAAATCTGTAGACAAGATGATTGGAATGAAGGTTGAAGATCATCTTGATGGGGCTACAAAATTCATATCCTGGAAGCCTAGGGTTCTTCTCACTCTAGAATAAAATGATATTTTGAAGTTTTTCAATGAGAAAGTTCCTGAACCAGAAGCGAAAGAAGCCAAGCCCCAATGGAGGAAGTGCGATGCGATGCGAAAGCAAGAAGGATTCTGGTGGTCTCAATCAAAGATCACTTGGTTCTGCAAATATTAGAAAAGAAGAAAACTAGGAATATGTTCAAGACCTTGAAGAATTAGTTTGAACACAATAGCATCAATGTGACTCTCACATTGATAAACAAACTGTCAAATATGAAGATGACTAAGTCCGAATATAGTGCCTCATACTTCATGAGGATCACCGAACTTTGGGAGTAGCTAAGGTCTAGTGGAGACAACATTGAATAAAATGAGCCTGTCATGACCACTTTAAATGGTCCTCCACCATCTTGGGATTCATTCATCCAAACCATAAGTGGTCGAACCAAGTTTCCCAAATCAGACAAGTTATGGGAAGATTTCACTTAGGAAGAAACTAGGATTGTAGCAAGCCAAAGACTCCATGGTCCTCAAGTTGAGGAGAATCAAGCCTTCATCACTCATGCCAAGAAAGGCAAGGGAAAAGGAAGGAAGTTTCACAAACATCAACATCACTCTAGGAGACCAAGTTCTTCTGCATATCATAGGGAAAAGAAGAAGGGTCTATCACACATACAATGATATAAGTGTAAGAAATACAGTCACTATGCAAGCCTGTGTTTTAGTTCAAACAAGAGAAAGAATGAAGCTTCAACAACCAATGTGGAAGATGTCCATCATCACAAGAAAAAAATAAATGAATATCATACATAATTCTTCTTCATATAAGCTTTATCAGGTATAGTTCCTACCACTAGTGATACATGGCTCATTCATAGTGCTGCTTCCAAGCATCTGATTGGTTATAAAGAAAACATTTCAGGAGTTTTTGAGAAAGAATCCCATCTTTGTGTTGTACTTGGAGATGATTCCAACTACACTGTGAAATGATTTGGATCTACCTCTCTTTCAATTAGAATCCAATGACTTACTACATCTGAATGATGTGTTATATGTACTTGGTATGAAAGGAAACCTTGTCTCCATATCCGCCTTAGAGGACAAGGGATATAGAGTGACATTTGCAGATGGAAAGGTGCTCGCATGGAATAAGGATTCTAGCATGAACACATTAAAATTAATTGGTGTAAGGGAGGAAAGCTTGTATCGTATGATCTCTCTACCAACTCAACCATTAGTCCATGATTCCACTAACATCAATGAGCTATGGCACAAAATACTGGCCCATCTAAACTATCAACCTCTCCTAGCATTAAGAAACATGGTGGCAGGTATACCAATACTTCATGCATACCATGATGGTGTATGTAGAGGATGTGCACTTGGAAAGAATAACAAGGGCTCCTTTCCGAAAAGTGAAAACAGATCCAAGGGAATATTGGATCTAATCCACTCTAACTTGTGCAGACCCATGACAGTAACTTCACTGGGTGGTTACAACTACTATGTAACATTTATTGATGACCACTCATGAAATAAGTGGATATACTTTCTTAAGTCCAAGGAATCCGAGGAAGTACTGAGAAAATTCAAGGAATTCAAAGAACAAGTCGAGAATCTATTAGAAAGAAGGATTAAGATCGTGATATCCGACAATGGTGGAGAATATACCTCTACAGAGTTTAATTATTTCTGCAAGGAAGCATGAATTAAGAGGAAGTTCACAGTTCCCTACAACCATAAACAAAATCAAACAGTTGTGGAGGAAGCCAAAGATATGATACATGACCAAAGTCTACCAATGTTCTTGCAGTCAGAAGCATCCAAGACAACTTTTATGTACAAAACAGATTCCCTCATAAAATATTGAAGAACATGACTTTGAAAGAAGCCTTCATAGGACTGAAGTTGGAAGTGGGCCACCTTTGTATCTTTGGCTGTCCAATATACATTCATGTACTCAAGGATAAAAGGACAAAGTTACATTAGGGGATTTTTGAGGTAAAACATGGGTCTCAAAACAAAAATGTACCTTAAAAATTCACTTTATAATTACCAATAGGATTCAGATGATGATGTCAACCATGGGGTCAAATTTGTAAAGACAATTGGAGTGAAAAAGAGAAAAATACCTTTTCTTATCATATTTTTGACATATCTCCTTATCACTTTACCCGAATCTCAATTTTGGGTACTCGTTGTATGCATAATTCAATTCCGCATCCAACCCATACCCACATTACATACCTCGAAGGTACCCACAACATGAAAAATGAATTTTTCAATAAAAAAACGTACTTTAATATTAAAGTACATTTTTTTATTGAAATTTTCATTTTTCATGCCATGGGTACCTCAATAGTATGCAATGTGGGTATGGGTTGGATGCAGAATTGAATTCAGCATTCAACGAGTGCCCATAAATGAAATTTGGGTAAACGGATAAGGATATATGTCTAAAATACGATAAGAAAAATTATTTTGTTTGTTTTTCCCCTCCAAAATTTAGAACTCTTTTTGTATTATTATAAGTCTTATTTTATTATTTCCCTTATGCGGCCCATTTTATATCTCAAAACTCTCGTAAAGAGGGAACATTCATGGGATACAATGAGTCTTGAAAAGCTTACAAAATATACATCCCAAGATCGAGGGAGTTCAAAGTCAGTAGGGATGTGACATTTGAAGAAGAGATGGCTATCCGTAAAGGAAGAGAATCTGATATGGAGATCAATGATGAAGAAGAGATGAGATCATCTCCCCCTCGAGAAGTTAAGAGGGAGTCTGAAGAAAAGATTGAACCAATTGATCCCATTGATCCAGTTGAGCCAGTTGATGCTCCCATAGATATGGTAGTAAGTCGAAAAAGACCTAGATGGAACAATAGACATTGCGGGATGCAGAAGGGCACAAATCCACACACTAAACCCATCAAGAAAGCAAAATACCTCAGAGGTTCTCGAGTTATGTAGCACTAATGTGTCACATCATTGACTCAAAACCTACCACGCATGAAGAAGCTTCTAGACACCAAGTTTTGAAGGATTCCATGAAGGAGGAGTTCCAGGATATCATGAAGAATGACATATGGGAGGTTGTACCGAGACCTAAGGGGAAGTCAGTAGTGACCTGCAAATGGATTTTCAATATTAAACACAGAGAAAATAGTAGCGTGGAAAAACACAAGGCCAAATTTGTTGCCAGAGGATTCTTTGAGAAAGAGGGAATTGACTATGATGAAACATTTTCTCTTGTGGCTTGATACACTTCCATCAGAACCATCATTGTTATCATGGATAATTTTATGGGCTATATATAGCCCATGGGATATTTTAAGGGGGTTACAAAAATTTAGTGGAATATTTTCTTATATGGAAAGGGTTTTTTCAGCTAAAATATATTCGCCCAATATTTATTAGAAAACAAAATCCAAAATGAATAGCCTCCCATATATTAATGAGGAGAATGAAAAAAAGTTTTTTTGCCTTAGCATATTCTCCCTCCAATCTATCTTTCACCCCCAATTTCTAGAGAAAATATAGTGAAATCACTCTTTCACCCCCAATTTTCAGTAATGGAGGCTCCCAAGGGTTATTTTCCCCTCCATGTTCCTTGTAATTTAGGCACATGGTTGCATTTTCCTGTATTTTTAGTCAATCTCATGTGATACCTTCTTTTAGCCCTTGATTTCCAGTATTAGAGGGAAAATAAGGGGCTATTTTTTCTATATAAAGGCTACAGTGATTCATGGTTCACCCACATTGGATTGAGCTTGAGGGGTGACGGTTCTAGTTGATATGTTTCCACTTTTCATTCCTAATTTTATCAACATTTTAATCTTCACATAACATCTCCATTTCCGAAAGCTCAAGTATTGAAGGGGCATGCCACACATGTAATTTATCAGAGAATACAAACTCATAACACTTTTCATTTAATAATTAAGATGGTATGATTTTTATCAAAAATTTTATGCTTTTTATCCAAAGTTACAATGGATTATTATATTGTAAATTTACCTTTTATCGTGCTTTTTTTTATCATGGATGCTTTTAAATCTTGTTGAATTCCAGGGAACTCTTGATTCTTAGGGATCATTCGGTATTATTAGGGCTTTATTCTATCCGAGGAGTATTGATTTTGTGTCAGTGTTATAGAGATTAAAAATATATGATTTATTTTATGCCTTATCATGTTTAAACTATCGACTAACATTTATGTGTTGTTAGTGGATGCTACTCTTGACGAAGAGACACCACATGATTTTTATATATTTAAATTAAATTTGACATAGTTGTTAAAAATGTGCTTTTAGTAGGATCTTGATTTGCAATTATTATTGGATCTAAGGCGTTAATGAGAGTGTCTATGTTCATATTTTAGGTCTGTTATTGTTGATTTTTGGGATGTTTGTAATATAAATTAATGCACACTGATTATAATGGGAGGTATACAATAGAATCGTCATTATTTTGGCCATATTCTTGTAGAGTTGTCCAAGCATACTCGTAGATTCTTTTATTTGTATTGAGAAGTTCATTACTAGCATGTGTTTTTATTCGTATTGTAAAGTTCGTCAATTTTATTTGTGACCTAAATTTGTTGGGTTCGGTACTTGTTTTAAGATATTTGTATTTTACAAGGGTCATTCAGAAGTAATATATTTTTTGGTGATTTGTTTTGATGTGATTGTTATCATCATCTAGAAATGGATCTAGTTATGTATGATAAATATATGATTTGGTTAGAACACGACATTTGATTTCCATCATGATTGTATATATAATATGTACAGGGCATGTTTGACTTGAGATGTAGACACTATGGTATTTGATATCTAGTCTTTTGCATTCAATGAGGGTGATAAAACAATTTTACCACATTTTGCATTCTTTAAAAAAATTAAAGGACATGAGAACCTCAGTTTATCTGAGAAAAAGTAGTCTTTAACAAAGTAGTTCCAATGATATGTGTGATGATGCATTAATGTGATTTCTATTGTTGTTAGTGTATGGTCTTATTTCTAATAACCATTGCAAGTTTCTAACTAACTCTAAAAATTCTAAATCAAATGACATAATTCATATTTTGATTGTTAACAAAAGAAAGGAAAAAGTGGCTTTCGTATCGATAAACAAATAAGCATGTTATTTTTTTCTTAGAGGGTAGCTTAAAAATGAGAGATTTTTAAAAATAAGCTAATTGGGAATTTAGACACTAGATTAAACTTGTGGGTCTCGATAATACCTCATGTTGTAATAATGGTTTGTGAGTTCCATAATCACTCCATAATGTAAAGTGTTCAATTCTATCAGTTTGTTGCTATGTCAAGATTTAGGTCCCCACATGTCTGTTGGACCATTAAGTACTAGATAAAAAGTGGACTCCCCACTTTCCCTAAATCTAGTTAGTGTAGTTGTTTTTCACCAACACCTCTAGTTGTGAGTGACCCAATTCTGCTTGTGAAATGTATAAATAATTCCCTTCTCTCCTCATTCATGCATTTGTTCATTTGAGGGCCTAGGAGTGAGAGATTCAAGCTATGGTATATTATATTCTATTTCATTGCCTTAGTAATATGCATAATAAAAAGATGAGTCTTCATAGCAAAAGATTGACCAAGACATTACAAGATTTTATAATTTGATGAAATATTTTCCAAGTTTTTACAATATTTTATAATTCAATGAAATATTCGCCAAGATTTTACAATATCTTATAGTTTAGCGAAAGATTCACCCATATTTTACAAGATTCTATAATATAGTGAAATATTAGCCAAAAACTTATATATACATATTATATTATTGATAAAACAACCTTTAATTTTTCCTATATATTATGGAGATTCGACCATTTATTATACATATAAATTTTGGGGGCATTCTTAAAATTATCTCTGATTGCTATTGCTTCAGCTATGGGATGGAAGTTGCATCAGATGGATGTAAATACCCCCTTTCTCAATGCTATTATCGAGGAAGAAGTTTTCATTGAACAACCAGAAGGGTTTATTATGCACAAGAGAGATTCTCACGTATGTAAACTGAAAAAGTCATTATATGGACTCAAGCAAGCACCTCATGCTTGGTATGGACGAATAGACAGATACCTGGTAAACTTGGGATTCACCAAGAGTGATGCAGATCCCAATCTTTACTACAAGATTGAGGATAATGAGCCACTGATTTTGGTCTTGTACGTGGACGACTTGTTTCTCAAAGGAAACAAGAAACTAATTAGATGGTGTAAGAAGAAGCTTGTCTTTGAGTTTGAAATCAAGGAACTCGGATTGATGCATTACTTATTGATATTAGAAGTATGACAGAGGCAAGAATTTTTTTCCTAAGTCAATGGAAATAAACTATTGATACTTTGAAGAGATTTGAGATGTTGGATTGCAAGTCCATGGTTACCTGAATGGATGAAAATATGAAGAAGATGAGGGAATTTGCTTCAAAATATGATTTGATTGATCCCACCATGTATCGCTAGTTGATTGGATCTCTGATGTATCTGAAAAACACCAAACCAAATATATTTTTTTTGTGAATACTCTTAGCCAATTTATGTGTGATCCTAGGAAGATTCACTGGGTTGCTGCAAAACATGTTCTTAGATATTTAGGTGGCACTATGGGATATGGTCTAAGATATGCTTAAGGATGTGGTCTGACATTGCAAGGATTTTTTGACTCATGTTGGGCTAGGTGTGTTGCAGATAGGAAGATTACTTCCAAATATTGCTTCAGTTTGGGATCTGCAGTATTTCTTGGTGTATAAGGAAGCAAACCTCAGTAGCACTTAGCACCACTGAGACCGAGTATATGGATTCCAGTACAAAAAACCGAGAAGCAATATGGATTCAAAAACTCATTACAGGATTGTTTGGCCAGATTCCAGGATCAACTGTGCTTCACTGTGCTAATCAAAGTTGTATACAAATTTCAACGAATCTTGTATTTCATGATAAGACAAAGCAAATAGCAATTCGATATCACCACATTCATGATATGGTGCAGAAAGGTGTGGTCGAATTACAAATGTTCTGACAGATAACCATACTGTAGATATTCTTACCAAGCCTCTTCTTAGGAAAAAGTTTGAATACTTTCGCAAAAGACTTGGAGTAGAAGAAAACACATCCCTCGTGGAGATGGAAAGATGAGACTGATATCTATGATTCTTTCACACATGTGCCTCTACTTGTTTTGAAAGTCATCCAGGTATGGAATAAATCCCATTGGAATTGTGAGACCAGCAGGTAGAAGATGGTCGTGTACATAGATGACCACTATACGTTCATATTCTCAATATGGTGTTAATTGGAGTATTCCCACCAGCTCTTGAGATGAACATGTTGTAGATGGTCGTGTACACATGTGGCTTCTGCTCACCCTGGTTCGCATCCAGATATGGGAGAAATTAAATTGACATATTGAGATGAACAGGTTGTAGATGGTCATGTACAATGGTGACCTCTATTAGCCCAGGTTATAAACTTGGTGTAGGATAATTCCCACCATCACTTGCAATGAACTGATAGTATATGGGCATGTAAAGCATGTCTAGGCTCTCAGGTAGAGATGAACTCGTAATAGATGAAGATGCTGACTGATGTACTCCCCGACGGACTATGTAGAGTTGTAGATTTGATAGTTATACCATCGGAACGAGTGTATCATATTTTTGATGCCACCTCTCGACAGACAACGTTGACAACCTTAAGTATGTATAGAGATGATTAAGAGAAATTAGATGTATAGAAGAGACCCAGATGTTTGTGATGTTGATGATGACTTTATCCGAAGAATACCTTCCTTGTTGAGAGGGAGTGTAATGGAGCAACCGAGTCTAGTTGATCTCTCAATAATCGAATCCGACTATCATGTTGGATGAGGAATAAGAATATTATATTAGATGATAGGATAGATAATATGATATGTTACAATAGTGGCCCTGCCTTAAATATGGCTTGGGCATTTGATGTTGAGGAGACGCCTCATTTCATAACCTAACTTAGTTAACCTAATCATTAATTATTTAATTATTATTTTATTTTATATTTGTTACATTGCCACTCCCTTTATGGAAGCTTTGTCCTCAAAGCCTACGTATTTTCCTAGTGTCGTTCTTCATTTTGGCTCCATGTCGCACTGATGACTTGAGAGATGCGATTTTGATTATGACCATTGCCTCATTTTGATTATTATGTCTTGGTATTCGCAATAAGTATGAACTTGGTGAAGTTTTGTTTACGCTTTTTCTACTTGTGTGATTGCTTCTTTTAACAATGTTTGTCGTCAAGAACATGATCAACATACATTATGACCTTAACTATTTTCGTGTTGTTATTCCCAACACATTTTGTGTCAACTTCAAAATTAATAAATATTATTTTATTATTTTGTGTCAACTTCAATAATATTAAAATGGAAGGAGCGAAGGAGCGTAGAGCGTAAGGATGGAAGGCAACGACGTGGAAGTTGGTGGAGGCTGGAGGGGAGAGTAGAGATGTATGTGGAGAGATAAGGGAATGGAAACAGAGCATGGGGGATGATCGCAGGGTGAGCGCTATGGAGCAAAGAAACACACGATGGGGTAAATGGAGGGTGATGTAGGTGCATGATGCACAGAGAAGGAGAGCGTTGAGGAACTAGAAGGCGCAGGTAGATGTTGGAGGTGGTGTGGAGGGAGATGGAGTGATGTGAAGGGGGAGAGGTGAGGAGGCTATTGAGTAGTTCCTAGGGAAAATGTGAAGGATGGGGGATGCGTGGAAGATTGGAGGAGGTATGGGTGAAATGGGGCATCGGAGGAATCAAAAATTGATGAGCCGAGTCTGAGCTCAAGTAAGGGTTGATGAGCCGAGTCTGAGCTCAAAGTGCAGGAGTGAATTCGCTCTGATACCAAATGGAGCAACAGAGTCCGGTTGATCTCTCAATAATCGAATCCAACTATCATGTTGGATGAGGAATAAGAATATTATATTATATGATAGGATAGATAAGATGATATGTTACAATAGTGGCCCTGCCTTAAATATGGTTTCAGCATTTGATGTTGAGGAGACACCTCATTTCATAACCTAACTTAGTTAACCTAATTATTAAGTATTTAATTATTATTTTATTTTATATTTGTTACATGTAACTACTCAAGTAAACCCTAGAAATAGTCAATGTAAACCTTGGTGAAAGAATAAATAAGAGAAGAATACAAATAAAATTATTTTTGTATTTTCCCCAAGGTAGGTCGACCCCAATAATTTTCCACTTGGAAAATCAATATAAATAGGAGGCACCCCTCCTCATTATTACACACATTCACAGCAAGTCACTCAGACAAAAAAGGCATGCTATTGCAGTCTAGGAGAGTGTTTTTCTGGGTTATATCTTAGAGATACATTTTCTCTCTCTCTTCTTCTTCTCTCTCTTCTCAGGAGTCATTATCTCTATACGAAGGTTTGCTGGTTTTTTCTCGATTAGGTTTCCCAAGATAAATTCTTGTGTTCTTTGTTTCTATGCTTTTTCTTTCTTCTGAAGATCCTATTTTTTATTTTCAAATAAGATATGCTACTATAATCTTGTACAAACTAACAATTAGAACCTTTGTCCATGTTTTCAAATGAGAGTTAGAATCCTTTTTTATAAGAGACTTCCTTGCGTTTTTGAAATTTTAAAGCCCACCTTACAAAAAAGTAAAAATAACTTAAAACTAGGGCTTGTCACCCACAAGTTGGGGACTAAGTCACCTAAATATAAAAATAAAAATGATGCAAATGGCTTCAATCGAGTGGAGTGACCAGTCAAAGGATAACATCATGCCCCAACTAACCCCAACAAGGTAAGAGATCCCTCAACATCCTCTACTTTAGCAAGGTAAAGCTATCTGGATGAGGATGATGAGAGACATAAGTCAAGTAAAATCATACGTACCTTGATGTCACTTGACTCTGATCACAAATGTACCTAGATGAGGGGTCATACAATCAAGAAGGTCCAAGTGGTCATAAAGGAGGTGTGCTAAACTAGGTATGACAACCCTTACATGCACACTCACTTCATACATAGGAAAACATAATTGAGTTTGGAGGACCTAAGACATGTTTCATAATGAATCCATCCCTATAAGCATCACACACCATCCTAGGGCCCAAATGGCTCAACAAGATGGGGGAATTTTTCCCATCAAGAGATAATTAGCAATGCCACTAAGCAAAAAAATTCGAGGACCTTCCATCACCAGACCATAGGTCTTGGGCCTCGCTAGACCAACACTTTTACATAAACAAGTCTTGACTTGGCCTTTTACAACAACAAAAGACCCCCTTGCTTTGGCCTATCCTAGCAAACATTTTACAGATGATCTAGAATGTAACAATTGTCTCCAGCTATTGAGCATGTGTTTTCCCTAGGAGTGTGTGAGAACCTATAAATCATTTGGTACTTCTAAACCTACATACACATTTAGCAACAAATATGTGAAATGCATCGGAGGGAAACACTTCTATCATGTCTTGTTCAAAACAAAATGAAATGCAATAAACAACAAGTGCAATGCATGGGTAAAAGTAAATGTTGAAATCGAATGAGACTAATTCATGAAATTACACAAACCACCTACCTACTCTAAACATGATGAGAGAGACAAGTCAAGTGAAATCATACCACCAGTGAAGCCACCTTAGCATATCATTCATGCTAGGGATTGTTCCATTGTATTTGGGAATAGTCCAATACAAAATCACATCAATGACAAATTGAGTAGATGCCATTACCTTTTTCGAAATGGCATTGGAACAACGGGAAAGATCACAATTCTGGATGCCTTCAAATTCTTTCAAAGAAGCAGGGCCTCTTTCACAAGCCCCCTCTATCCAATATTGGATAGGGATCAAGTACCAACTATTGTCATCGTAAGTCTCATCACTGATCTCTGTTAGCTGCCCCAACTGATCCTCAAAACCAACAAGAAACCCTGCATAATGAGGCTAAAACTATTCTTCCATGTTGTTCCTAAGCTTATGCATATGTGTTAGATTATATAGCTCGAGAGGTCGTATACATAGGCTTGGTGTCTATGCATGTAGAAATTACCTAAGTGGCCTTCCTATACATTAATTTTAGTGTTATAAAGTTAATGCTATTTTTTATTAATTGTTGTATGAAAATGATTTTTAATTCATTAATTGCAATTTATCTCATCTATTAACTTTGAAGATGAAGAGACAGAGTCATCTGAAATATGAAGAGACAAAGTCACTTGGAATATGAAGAGACAAAGTCATTCTCTCATTTAATAAAAAGAGAATTCTAGGAGAGTTTAGACACACATTTGTAAAAGAGAGATTTGGAGAGGAAGAACTTAGAGAAGGAGAGTTATTGGTGGCATGAAAACCGAGGTATTCTCATATACCAAGAGTTATTGGTGGCACGTAAACCAAGGTATTATCAACATTAAATCTATTTGTACAATAGAGTGAATATACATTTTGTACAACGTACTTTGGCATAGAAATCGATACATATTTTGCACAAATATCAAAGGAGACTTGGCACAAATTTCGAGGCAATTTACTACCTAGTAAATATATACACTCTATACTTGCAAGTATAAAATCAAACTCATATTTTGAGGATTCTATTACAACTAGATTGTCTGTATAGTTTACTGTATACTGCTGCACAAAAATCGAGGTGGCCTTGACTTGATTTTATGAGATAAGTAGAGTGATCTGATTGGTTGAAAATGTACTATTGTAAACTCATTTATTTTTTCATGAGATCAAAATAAATCTCATTGTCACTGGTTTTTCCAAGGGCATTGCCCAAAATTCCCGTGTCCAAATGTGTGTGATGTTCATTGTTTCCGCGCCATATTTGGTTGAGTAAATTCAAGGTATTCACATTCATAAATTCCAGATTTTAAAATGTGTTAAATTTATGAGAATAAATTTGAGTTAATTAATTTATTGGAACTATGACTCGATATATGGGTTTATGTTAAATCTCAACATGGTATCGGAGCAAGGGATATTGTTGAGTTGTTTCACCTAGAAAAATGGGATTGTTGTTGGTTGGTTTATGAGTATGTATGTGACATTTGGATTGTGGTTTGAGGACATGCTTGAAAGTGCACTGAATTTCATCCCATGGAAGGAGAGGGTCACTTTGTTGTTGGAGGAATTTGAGTTATGGGATATAACCAAGGAATTTTTCATGATTCCCACTGATCTTGATCCATTGTATGAATCTATCCAGAAGAATGTGAAGGCAAATCATATTTTTCTTGATGCAATGAAATGCCACATTATTCCTCATGTGACCAAGAAAAAAATGCCTTTGATATGTGGGTAACTTAGATGAAAATTTACCAGAGCAATAATCAAAACTAGGAAATAGTTTTTGGGGAGAAACTGAGAGATACTAAGATGACCAAGACTGACAATATTACATCATACATTACCATAATTTTATGAGTACATGATGAGTTGGGTTTTTTCGGTGAGAAAGTAGATGATACAAAGTTGGTGATAATTTCCTTAAATGGTTTGTCACAACCATGTCAGGACTTTGTGTGTGTGATTGTTGCTATAGAGAACATGCCTACATGGAATAGACTTTGGGACGATTTCATACAGGAGGTGCTGAGAATTACATCCATCCACCTAGGACAACAACATGGAGATGATGAGGAGAATGTTTCTTTTACAAGAAAGAGAAATCAGAGGCCTTAGTGGTGTGTATAGCTTGAAAGGTGAACAAAAGGACACGAGCAAACTGGAATTCTTTGATTTTCACAATATTGGCCACTATGTGAGTCGATGTCCAATAAAAAACAAGGGCATGTATGAGACACATACATCAACATCATATGATATTGAGAACTTTGTAAAGAAATTTGAGAAGGATTTTTCTTTAATTTCTTGTCTTTCAGGAAATGGTAGTGTAAGGTTTGAGAACATTGAAGCATGTGCTGTGGGAAGTAGTTCATCTCACCAAATGATGAGAATGAGGTTAGTGTTCCTTAGTGTTTTAGAGACAGGCTCAAACTGATATTCAGATAGTGGATTTGACACCATGCATATAGTGAAGGGGGTTGGATGTGTGATATTCCTGCAGTTAGAGATAGAAGGATCTCCGGAGGTGGCTGAATTTTTGTTTGTACCAGAACTAAAGGTTGGTTCACTCTCATTATTAAATTTGGAAGATGAGAGATATAGTGGGGTGTTCTAGAGGGGACAAGTACTTATATATCCAGAGTAAGTTACCATGGACACATCACAAGTTGTTGGTGTTAGACAGGGAATATCGTGCATGTCATTGGGACAACCTCTTGTTGAGTGCAAGGGGAACTTAGATTCATGGTCCATGCCAATATCAAGGACAATTGGTTGTGGCTTCTTCCATCACTTCCAAGAGACTTAGTTGGTACGAGATGACTTAGTTAGATGCTCAAGAGTGTGAGGATACTCCTCGGAGCATGTTTTGGAGGAACTGGTTTTCAACATAGATTCCAGTGCAGGCTGTGGCAGGGAATCCTTCTAGTTCAGAGGGAGAAACTACAACATCATATGGAGTGATGGGTTTGGAGACAAGTCCAGGTGTATGTTCCATAATTACCTCCCTCACTAAAAGGAAGTGTTACATTTTATAGTTCGGTAGTTCTTCTACATAGGCTTGGTGTCTAGGCATGTAAAAAGGACACAAGTGACTTTCTTAAAGTTACATTCATTTTAGTGTTATAAAGTTAATGTGTCTTTTTATTAATTGGTGAGTGAGAATGAGTTTTAATTAATTATCATCCATTGAATTTTAAGATGAAGAGACAAAGTCATTCGAAAGATGAAGAGACAAAGTCATTCTCTCATTTAATAAATAGAGAATTCTAGGTGAGTTTATACACACATTTGTGATTGAGAGAATTGGAGAGGAAGAGCTTGGAGGAGAGAAATAACAACAAAGGGGGAACACATACCAAGAGTTATTGGTGGCATGCAAACCAATGTATTCTCAACATTAAATATATCCATACAACAGAGAGAATATATAGTCCATACGACAAGAATATTATACAGTTCATACAATGTACTTTGACACATAAATCAAGGCATATTTTGCACATATTTCAAGGGAGACTTGGTATAGATTTTGAGGCAATTTACTATTGTGGTAAATCCATGCATTCCATACTTGCAAGTACATAATCAAGTTTATATTTAGAGGTTGTTATTACATCTAGATTGACCATGCATTTTACTGTATATTACTACGCATAAAATCAATCTAGCGTTGACTCGGTTTTCTGAGATAAGTACAGTGATTTGATTTCTTGAAAATGTATTGATATAAACTCATTTATTTCTTTATGAGTTCATAATAAATTTCTCATTGTGACTAGTTTTCCCTTCAGGGTTTTTTCAGGGGCATTGCCCAAAATTCCTATGTTCAAATGCGGTGTTCATTGTTTTCGCTGCATATATGGTTGAGTAAATGCAGGGTATTCACATTCATAAATTGCATGTTTTAGAATGTGTTAAATTTCTGAGAATAAATATGGGTTTATCAATTTATTGGAACTATGAACAATATTTGGGTTTATGTTAAATTTCAACAATATGCTTATGGTCATAAAAAAACTTTCAATCTTCAAAGTTTTTAGGAATTGAAGGTTTGAGAACCACTTGTACTTTTCCTAATCCTAGAACGACCTTGCAAAGGTAAAGAACAAAAGTAGATGCTGCTAGGGAATCAACCAACTGATTCTGATCTCTTGGGATAACATGTAAAGATAAGACATTGAAGTATTTCATGTCTAATCGCATTGTCTCCATGCACCTTTTTAATCTTTGGTTCTTACATGCAAATTTTTCTTTGACTTGCATCACGGTTAGATTAGAGTTTCCAAGTATCTCTAAAAACTTAATACCATAAATTTTGGATAACTCAATACTATGCAAGGGAAATTCACACGTAGACAGTTTGTTAGTACCTTTAAATTCTAAGCGGAAAGAGAAACAAAGTTTATCATCATAAGGAGTAAATATAGTACCTACACCCATACTTAACTGATACTTGACCCTGTCGAAGTTCATCGTCAAAAACATTGGTGGTGAAGGCTACATATGATCCTATATTATTTTGAAATCTTGGCATTTTATTCTCTAGATATTTCGGATGCTCTTCACGGTGTCCTCTCATGGGCATTGGCTCTTTCACAAGAGCCTCTTCATATTCTAGTTGTCTAAAACCTGCATCAATCCCTAAGCAATATGGTTGAAAGTGTTGATCGAGATCCACCGTAGGGGAGGGTAAACCTGATTGCTTAAGATTTGCGTATGAGTCCTCCATACGCAACCCCATATCGTCATCAACCGTGAACAAGCATGGATCCTCACCAAAAATAGGTTTTCCAAGAGCTTCAAAATTTACACTTCCTCATTAGAAGATTCATATATGGGATTTCCAGTAAACTATCAATAATCTACAACCATATTATGTTCATCATGAGAAAACTACATGTCATCAACAACAATATATCCTCCAACCTATCATCTTCGAAAAAATTATCTTCAAAAGAAAAACAGAGAGGGAGGCTCACCAAACCCTCATCACCATGAGAAGGACAAGGAGAGGCATCAACAATACCTCCACCCACCATGTCTTAGGCATTGTATTCAATTGATAATGGTTTAATAAGATATTCTCATAATCTTCATGGATTTCATTGTCAGAATCTTCTTAATGTTCTTCCAGGTGTGCAACAACCAATGTTTATGAATCCTCAAGGACATCCTCTTGGACATGTTCCTCTTCCTGTAAAGGAGCAACTAGGTTTTCCAAAAACTCTTAATCAAGATTAGGATCCCATTTCTTTCAAAATAGTTTGAGAAAATTTTCAAGTGAAGATATTCCCTTATCCATAAGCTTCTTAAACTATCCCTTCTGGATTGACTAAGGGATTAGTTGCCCACTTAGAATATGGGGATTCCTGTTCATACTAGTTAGTTAGTTAGAATTAAGTATATTTATTATTAAATAATGAAGGCTCATTAATGAGCTCTCTTTGATGTACTCCTACATAAAGGATTTTATGCCTCATCTTAATACAAGTTATTCCTTTTGCTTCTTTGTTGCTTTTCATTATATTGTTTTTAGTTATTTGGTTATGGAATTTCTGAGTACTTATCATGCCTAGTTTAGGAGGTGAGGCTTCTGGAGACAAACCTCTAATCCTTATGTGGATCAATTGGTGTTAAAGCGGTTCGCTCCAATACCTAGCCTTTTGTTTGGGTTTTTCTTTCATCTTGCTTTTCCTCTCTCCTGTTTATCTCAACTTCAAGAATATTCTCTTAGGGTTTATTTCCCAGTTGCCCTCACTCTACTCTCACGACCATCTTCTTTTGCATTCCTCCATTTCTTCTCACGTCACATCTTCAATTTTACAATCTCCATCATGGGTGCTTGGTTTCTCTACACATCAAGTTAGATCTTAAACAAGTTTGAAGGCTTCAGAGTTTTAGTCGTTGGTTGTTGGTTTTCTCCATAGGTCTTAAAGGCATTCGTGGAGTTTTGGGCATCCACATATGCTACATTAGTGTCTCTATCCCCCCTGCAATACAACTCGCCTCTTCCATCCCATTCTAAGCCCTCTTCTTCACGCTCGTTTCCCTCATTACAATCCATCTCACCTTTGCTGCCCCATTCTCAACCCTCACCTCCCCCTTTCCATTAAATTCTAGTTGATTTGACTATTGCGCATATTCTCTTTGGCTTCCTCTACTTCCAGATTGTTTCACCTTGGTCACATTTTTCTTTGGATTGTAGATCCAAGCTCCATCACTCCATCCTATCTTCCATTAATTCATTGATGCCCTAACATTTCTAGTTCCCTCCACCTGCAATCCATTTACTCAAGGACACGTACAAACCCTAGCCTCATTTTTTATTATTATTTTTTTCGCCCCTTTCCATCTGCAACCACTCCCCTTTTTACCCAAGCTACATACCCTCCATAAATATCCATCACCTTTTTTCATAAGCTCCCCTTCCGTTCATATCTCCATTACCTTTTCCCATAGGCTTTGGCATTGACACATCTCTCCCTCTCTCCTTTCTCAACTAAGATTGTGCCGCCTATCAACCTGATATTACTCATCATTCATATCTTACAAAGGATGGTCCTCAAATTAGTGCAAGAAAGGAAGCAACAAAGGGGCCACCATACCATCGAAACTCTTGATGGTTCACCCCAACAATCTAAGTCTTAGCGTTTCTGTGGCGTTTCTCTTGTGTTCTTCAAAGCCACATTTCCATTCTCATGCATAGCCACTTTTTCTCTAAGAATCCACTCTATGACTTCTAGCCTCTTTTATTAACTCATTTATGCGTTGCAGCACTGAATCCATGACCCTAGATCAACTTACCCTCCCTAAGCAATGGCGGGTAGTTCCTTTAGTTCCACACCTCAATCCTTTCTCGCTTGCATTAATCCCTAGTCTACTTTATTTGCAGTCACCTCTAAGTGCGCCCTAGGTCATCTCAACCCTACCTTCATCTATGTGCATCCACTTGTTTCTTCTCCTAAAACCATAAACCACTTTCTTTGTGGAATAAAAGAAGATCAAGTAGATGCATGAATTCCTTGGATGCAGATATTTCAAAGCTCATAGAAAGGGAAAGTGCAGTGCTCTATACACGAACTATATTCATGTGCACAAATTACATGTTGTGGGCTACAATAATAGCCTCAAATATCGTGTTCCTCTTTATAAATTTGTATCATGCTCCTCTATAATCACATCCAGTTGGTTTCCCTAACCCTATTTGGCCTCCCCGGACAGATCCAACTCTCCACCTCCTTAGACCATGCAAACACTACACCTAACTCCACAACACTCTCATTTATTTTCATTTATTTATTTGCATCCCTTTTCACCAAACACCCACACATAGAAGTGTCTCACCCAACCACGACCGCTATATTCTCACTGCCATATTTCTCCGAGGCAAAATGACGCACAAGCCTCCAATGCAACAACCGCTAGTATTTAGTCTTCACAAGGTCATTCCCTTTCTTCTCTACAACTGATTCAATCTCTCTAGCACCACATCCTCATTTTTTTTTTCTCTCCCCACCAACCTATGAGTCACAGTTTGCAGTGGCCTTTCCCTCCACATCATCTCACCCCACAAAACAAAAAGAAAAGCCTTGTAGATCTCCTAAGGCCAAATCCAAACCCTAGCATCTTGATCCCTCATCTCTTCTAGCTAAACCTATCAAAATTTCAATAGTTGCAATTATTTTTCAGTCGTCTCCATGGATCTATCCCTCACACATGATTTTGCAAGCCCTAGTTTTTTCCCTCGCCGCCATATCAATCCAATTATGCTAAATCACTCCATCTCGTACATTTTCTTTTCTCTTAGATATGGTGCTCACCTTTTTATGTGCCCTCACATATGCTCCATACATGCAATTTCATTTTAATTTTACTCTTCTACACGGTCGTTGTGAGTCGCCCCCATTGCTCCATCTCACAATTTGGCCCTCTAATCTCCCACCGCTCCATCCATTGCCTGTTTTCTTTCATTCCATTCTCCACTCCTCCTCTTACAAACGTTCTCCTATCCCTAATCCATCGACCCTCTCCTTTCAACTCTCACACCATTCACCCAGCTCTATGATCTCTCCCTCCTCTCCCACATAGCTTAGTCGCACTTACTCACCCACAGAACCATAACACTTTTTCATTTTATTTTTATTTTTTGTTTTCTATTCCATTCGTGTAAGTCCTCCATTTAGATTTGCATTGCACACTTGCGTCCTCTCATTTTTCAACCAACTTCTCCAGATCTTTGCGCACACCTTCACCATAGCCGCGTTTTCCTTTTTGTTTGTTTTAGCCGCCAACTCATGGTGTGTTCTGCCACCATTCATTCTTTCTCTCTCTCAGAAGTTCTCCTAACACATGGAGTCGTCACCAAAGGCAAAGATGTTTTACCTCCTGAGTTCTCCTCTTGTTCAGATATCAACACTCTTTTTGGCTCCAACAACTTCCATTTGCAAGTAGCTATCATCACTCGTCCTCCAAATTCCATCCAAACTGTCGCGACTGTTTCTTTTGGGAAGCCACCATTGTTTCCATTCAGCACCAGCAACAATAGTTTTAATTTTCAGTTCATCTGGATTCTTCAGCATCACTCTAGCACCAAGTTAATGGTTTTCTTCCAGTTCGAGCAAAGTTCAATAGCTCCCAATCAGATTATCTTTTTGCAGCCTTTAGTTTTTTTTTAATTTTTCCGGCTTGCCCGACAACAAGCGCCCATATTTTCATTTTTAGTAGTATCTCAACAACACACTCACAGGTTTTTCATCGAGTTTTCTTCAACGTCACGCATTCCACAAGCATTTAGCAACAACAATATTTTTCGGATGGTTCAACGACTCATATTGCAGGTCAAATTTTCAAGGGTTAAATCCTATCTTTTGGAAAACTCCCAAAATTCCGAGCTCCATCATGCTTTCACCAGATCATGCTTCATTCCATCCTTCCACCAATTTGCACTATGCATTCACAAAGTCCTTTGGGCCCGATTTCCACTTACCAACTTCTCAAGTCCGGTTCACATACACAGAGTTCTTCCAACATGAGTTGTTTTTCTTCTCTCAATTTCAGTCCAACACATGGGCCTCACACATCAATAGCACCTGACAATTTAGCACAAGTTTAAACGAGGAATTGTCAGTTCATGGGCCACTCAGTTCATCTTGTAGATCCAACAACTCACACAATACAATACACTGCATAGTACATAGCTCAACTCTGAATTTGTTTTTTCTTCACCAGTGGTTCATACTTACAACTAAGCAACATACAGATGGGGTCTTTATTTTTGGAGACATGCCCCCCCTCCCCAGTCTAAGTAAGCATCTTATTCAACTCAGCAACTCACAACAACATCCGGATCGGGTTCAATTGGAGGCATGCGCTCCCACCTCGGTTTATCGGTTTATGTATGAACTTGATGATTTCAGCCACTACTCTCATCTCACTTTGACAACTTATCACAACAACACTCAGATGAGATTCTTTTGGAGATGTGCCCTTCCACCCCGACACTCAGATGAGATTCTTTTGGAGATATGCCCTCCCACCCCGATCTATTGAGGCACCTGCTCAGTTCAGCATGTATTCGCGACAACATCTCGATCAGGTTCATTTGGAGACGTGCCCTCCCACCCCAGTCTATGTAGGCACCTGCTCATTTCAATCACTATTATAAGCTCACTCCAACATCTTATCATGACAGTATCCGGATCGGGTTCCTTTGGAGACGTGCCCTCCCACCCTGGTCTATGTACTTCAACTTCATCAACTTGGCAGCATTCAGATCAGGTTCATTTTGAGACGTGCCCTGCTTCAGTCATCACCAAGACAATCTTCAATGTGTTCAACATTTTGCAGCACCGTTCAACATCAGTATTTTCACACTTGGTTTCAGTGTTCTCACTCTTCAACCGGGAGGAGGAAAGAAATGGCGCTTTCCACTTCAACCGATAGGATTGTGCTGACTAAGGGATTAGTCACCCATTTAGTATATTTGGGATTCATGTTCACACTAGTTAGTTAGTTGATTTAGTTAGAATTAAGTATATCTATTATTAAATAATGAAGACTCATTAATGAATTTTCTTGGATGTACTCCTAAACAGGGATGGAATTTGACGGGTAAATGCCCGTCATGGGTCAATTTACCTGTCAAATACAGCTGGGTCAATTTACCTGTCAAATACAGCTAAGATTTTGTCGAGACCGTCAAAATCTGGCTTAGAAAACAGAAAACGTTTCAAATTTTGTTAGTTACCAGCAATTTTGACGGTGTCCGTCATTTGAAATTCCAACCCTGCTCCTAAATAAAGGCTCCTGTGCGTGGTCTTAATACATGTTATTTCTTTTGCTTCTTTGCTTCTTCTCATTCTATCGTGTTTAGTTAGTTGCTTACTGAATTTTTGAGTGCTTAGTTTAGGAGGTGATGCTCCTGGAGCCTCACCTATGCTCCTTATGTGGATCACCTTCACATACTTATTCTTCAAGTGAAAAGACATCGTGAACATCTTGATTTTAACATCTTCATGTAAAACATCTAATATTGAGAGAAATTTCACAAATGGAATGATATGTGTTGCAACTATATCCTTATGTCCACAAAATTTTGGGATATTTTTATTCCAACCCTTGTTATTAAAATGATTTGGATATCTTGGGATGTTTGAGAATTCCAATGAATCAAATTGATTAATGATCAATTGGAGCCAAAATAATTTCAAGTCACTTCCCATTCTTCAAATTTGAATATGCATAAAATTATACCTCAATTCAGATTCATAATGGTGGAGTCATCAAGATGAGATCCTTCTTCTTAACGGACGGATGTGCACACCTCCACTATTGATAATGTCATCAAGAACTGAAGCTTTTGTCTTGAAGTGCACTTCCTTTTTTTATTTTTCTTCAATGGAGTAGTCAAATAAGATCCGCGAGATTATCCCTTTACAATAATCTTATCAAAGTACCAAATAAAAAACTTACCTCAATCGTCTTACCAAATGTGTCGTTACTGTCGAAAATAAATGCACTCACCTCCCGGAACAGCTTGAATGAAATGTCATCGTTTTTTGTTTGAGTCCCCGGCAATGGCACAAAAAATGTTACCAATGTTTCAAGGCTTCATAGAATTATTTTCAACCGGAGACGCCGTATAAGACCTGCAAAGTTATTCCTTAACTATAATCTTATCAAAATGTAAAATAAAAACTCACATGAGTTTTTTCAATACTCAAAATGTTAAGCTCGCCAGAAATGAATGAACTAGACTAGGGAACACCTTAAATGGAATGATGTTACTTTTTGTTTGAGTTCCCCGACAATGGAACCATAAAATGTTATAGCGTTCAAAATAACACACTCGATAAAGTCATAGATCATGGTGCATTGAGTGGCAAGCATGATAGAAGGTAGAGCCTAATGTTACCACATCCCAACTTCTTGAAATTTGCTTTAATTCAACTCCTATTTCTGAAATGGAGTCCCTAGAACTTGGTGAAAAATATTTGTGATTCCCTATACAATACACAAACATGCTTCCCAATAAATCTTTCGACAAAGATCAATGGCTTATGGAGTCAGAAAAATGAAGTATAGATATTATTGAAAGCAAAGGAGGAGTTAAAGGACTTTATCACAAATCCCAACAAATATAACATCAAATTTCTATTGCTATTATAGGATTGCAACAATGAATATACCTGATGAAACTTGATAAAAACCAATCATAACAATGTCACCCTTATCGTATGGAGTATACCTTGTAAAGTAGGGTAGGGAGGATGAACAATAGAGTGAATGAGAGGCCTAAAAAAAATTCTGAAAATAGAATATTAAATATGACATGAGCCTTATAACATCCCTCAAATAGAACGTGGTCCCACTTAACATGTATTCCAATGAACCCCCAACCCTCGAGGGTCAATACAGGATTAGAAACCCACTTTTCAAGCCTTTAAACCAAGAAAAAGTCCTTGATATACCTATAATATTAGATATGGAATACAAAACCTTACCATACAGATGTTATCCAAAATAGAACAATCCAATCATAAGATCAAAGCGCCCTCAAACATCTACCAATAATTCAATTAGGGCGCATTTTTCCATCCATACAAAATTTCCAAATTGCAAGTATTTTTTGATAGTATAAACTTTTATAATTTTTAGTTTTTTTCTAATTTGTATATATATATATATTGGATTTTTTGTAATAAATGTACAAGATAATTATGATAAAAAAAGGAGTGACAAAGAAGGGGTTATGACCTTAGTCTTTTCAGCCTTAGGGAAATTAGAGATTGAGGTCAACATCCTTACTCAATGTGGCTATTCAAGATTTACCAAATAGGGCAAGAGATTACTGACCTCATACTAGGTCAAAGTATAAAAAACCCTAATTAGGGAAAATGATGAACTCTCAAATAGTGCAGAGATCCTTCAAGATGAATATCTCCTCAAACAAAGTTGAAAAGATGTCGATAGAAAACCCTAATTTACCTTTCCCAAGGTGCAAAAGCAACATCAAACAAGAAAAATGAGAGATCTTACCAACATCAACCAAGAAAAAGAGAAAAACATGCATCTTAAGCCCTTCCTTAGCCACCAATTATTACAACCATTTTTAGGATCAACCTTGCAATATTAGTAGAAACCCTATAAAATTCACCATCCACCATTCATGATTCATCACAAGCTAAATAGAGAGGTGCACATCACTCAAAATCTCCAATAGACCAAGATAAAAAGAAAAAAGTACATATTAGAACACTTCTCCACGTTTTCAAATAAGAGTTAGATGCCTTATTTATATGAGACTTCCTTGACTCTTTGAAATTTTAGAGCCCACCTTACTAAAAGGTTAAAAAAAAAAACTTAAAACCGGGGCTTGTCACCCATAATCTAGGTATTAAGTCACAAAATACTAAAAATAATGATAAAAATGATGCAAATGGATTCGACCGAGTGGAGTGGCGAGCTGGAGGAGAATATCATGCCCCAACTAACTATAGCAATGTACAAGATCCCTTAATGTCCTATGCTTTAGCAAGGTAATTCTTTCTGGATGAAGATGAATTCATGGTGATGTGAACACATATGTAACCAAGAGAAGGGGCATACAATGAAGAAAAAGGTTCAAGGTGGCACAAAGGAGGTGTGCTAAACCGGGTATGACAACCCTTACATGCACAATAACCTCATACATAGAAAGACCTAAGTGTTATGATGCACGGGAATCTAGACCTATGACCGACCGATGAGGATATGTGACATGAATCCATATGGAAAGGGGGGATTATGACCCTTTAGATGAAGGCAAGGGTAGTGTGTGAGCCTAGACGACCGGGTTAGAATAGAACAATCAAAGGATAGGGTTGGCAAGGGAACTGGTCGATGGATACTAGAAAGATAGAAGTAAGGTGATGTGGAGTCGCAAGATCAATTTGAAGTCCTTCATAGTGAAGGCAGGGGAAGTTGATCCCAATAAGTTGTGAAGAGGCCAAAATTCGACTTGCGTCAGAGGGCCAAGTCGCAACTGAGATAAAGAGGATAGTTGGGAGGACTATGAAGGTCAGTGGTAAACCGATGGAGATGGTGTCAACTACATCAAGGTGGTCGAAGGAGACCAGAGACGACAAATGGTGAGAGATTCAAAGGACTAGAAGATGATTGGAGTCATGGGAAGACCCATCCGAGGGAGAAAGAAGAGCTATCCAACGTGAAGGGAAGTAGAAAGGCAACGTTGAACTATAAACCAATCCAACAAATACTTGAGGGTCAAGGGAAGTGGATTAGAGAAGAACTACTAAAGACGAAGAGATAGAAGGAACTTGGACTTGAGGCTGACACGGATAAAAGAATGACCAAAGGGATGGTTGAGTGGCCAAGAAGCAGTCGACAAGGGAAAAATTTGAGGCATTATGAAGATGATTGAGTTACATTCAAGATAGAGACCAACTTTAGTTGGTTGGGATAAAAGATAATGTCTACATGTGAAGGTCGACACAACCGAGAATCAGGAGTAGCTGTGGAAATACTGGTCAGTGGAGGTCGATAAAAACTGACCATTCGAAGGATTGGTGGAATGTGAGGAATTAGAGCAATGGATTTAAGTTGAGATCTGACAATTGAAAAGGAATAGAAGGTTGAATATTGTGCTAACCAAGGGGTTCAGAAGAGTCGGGACTGAAGATGACTCTGAAGTAGCGATGAAGTCGGTAGATGGTCTGATAGAGAAAAAAGGGTGCACACACACACTAGTTGGGTTGCGAAGGAGGTATAGATGGAAAAAAATCTCAATAGGTGACTGATGAGTATCAGTCATGAGATGGCCGATGGAAAAGATGAAATATGTAGAAGCATCGATTGTGTCATGGGAGTAGGTGATGTATTTAATGAAGCAATAATGGTGGTTGTTGCAGAAGTCCATATGTAAAATCCTGCTAAGAGGAAGCACATGAAGGGTTTAAATGCAGATGGCGATGCCTGGAAGTTAGAAAATATTCTAGAGGCGGATTTGAGTAGAACTTTGAAACTACAACATCTATAAATACTAGTATATGATCAAAGGAAATGGTCATTTTCCGATTGTTATGAATCAAATGAGAATTACCTCACAATTGTATTATGCTACGTTTGGGATGAACGGTCAATGTTAATCCTAACTGGATCAAAGTTGAGTTTTGTATTGTAATCCCTCTTGTAAAGATATTGTTTCAATTTAATTGAAATCCATAATCCTTGGAAAACTTGTGTTTCTTGTGGTGTTGATTTTCCATTGTTTCTATTGTGCACACTAATCTAGATCCTGCTTAGGTAACATTTATGTTAGGATAGGAGGACCTATACCATGTCTCCTAATGGACCCATCCCAAGAAGCACTTGACACCAATCCAGGTCCCAAATAACCCAACAAGACACATAACTTTATCCCATCAAGGGGCAGTCAACAATGCCACTGAGCCAACACTTCCTGGAATGGAGTCTAAGAGGACCTTCCATGACCAGACCATGGGTATTCAGCCCCAGTAGACCAACACTTTTACATAAACAAGCAAAAAATTGGCCTTTAAGTATGGAAAAGACCAATTTTCTCTAGTATATCCTGGAAACCATGGTTCATATCATCTAGGTTGTAACAATTGTATCCAATAGCCAGACATGTGCTTCTTTTGGGAGTGTGTGAGAATCTATGAATCATTTGGGACCTATAGTACTACACACACATCTAAGTGAAAATCTACATCGAATGCATCAGAGGAAAACACTTTTGTTCTACCTTGTTCAAAAAAAATGAAATGCAATAAACAAGTGCGATGGATGGGTAAAAGTAAATGATGAAATTAAAAGAAACTACATGAGTAAATTACACAACCTACCTACCTACTCTAATTGTGATAAGAAAGATAAGCCAAGTTAAATCATACCACCTGTAACATCCATAGTTGGATATTCTCAATTAAGTAATTTTTGAAATAACCCACATATCCGTAGATAATAAAAAATGAATAAATTTATAGATAAGTCCAAATTACAATTGAGGGCCCGTTATTTATATTTTGGCGGAATACCCTTTCATTAAGAGTCATGTCTTTTCATAAAGACATTATTAATTATTATTATTTATTTTATATCTATGTTGATGTTTATTATTATTATTGTTTGTTTTTCTTATTTAAGTTTGTTACATTGCCACTCCCTTGGAAAGGCTTTGTCCTCAAAGCCTTATAATGTTTCTGCATCATTTTTGTGGTGTCGCGGCTGACGAAACATGTCGATACGAACTACTAAGTTGAGTACGGTGAGAAACCATTATTCTCAAAGTATTCACACCATTTTTTCCAATCATTCCATTGCCCCACCATCTCCCATTCAGTACATTGAGACATCCTCCATACCAACCAGCCTGTGGAGAGGCGGTCCATTTCCAAGATCGGGCACGATGGGCCATTTTCATAAAAAGAGGGTACAATTTTCATGTTTTTGGGTTTATTTAGTTTAGTCGTATTTGCTTATTGATTTTGTTTTAATAATATCATTTTTATTGTAGCTTTCTTCCATGAACTCTACCCTACTGTCTCATTGACAGAAGGGAGGTGCTTTTGCACGTAGTAGGGGTGAAAACCCTACTACAAAAAGCATCTTGTGTTCGTTGGGATTTCAATGATATTTAAACGTTGATTGTCCGATGGTTATCCCTTAGTTTTCGAAACATTGACAATAATATTTTTTTGTTAGAAGACCAACGATTAAGAACATAGCCCTTGAACCCTTGCAATGTGCAATGTTGACTGGTCAATATTGAAAAGGTGAACCTATACTAGGTGAACAATTGTCAGAAGTTCGAGGGATATGATATTTATAAATATTTGTTATTTAAGAGATGTCTTGGAAGTTTTTATATAATTATGATAGTTTTAAAATGTTACAAGGTCTTTTTTTCGAGCATAAAACACATTTATTTTATCTGCCAATATCATTAGAAATAATATATCTACACGACAACCTAATTTTATAAGATAGGCATAACTCTATTTTGGTAGGGAAGAATGGAAGATAACATTAGTCCAGAAGAAAAAAAGGATGCTTAATATATTGCTGACAAATTTTAGAGAAAGGGGTGATAACAAATGTTATTTCCCTTGCACTCAATGCAAAGGCTTCGTTCACAAAGAATTTTGATATAAAAAACTTAAAAATATTGTAGTCAATATGGATACGTCAAAATGGGGAATGAATATCATCCTTTTATAAGCTATATATATTCATTATATGTATTTATATTGATTTTATTTGTAAAATTTTATTAGACAAAAATTTTGTGTGATTGTTTGTAATTTTAAAGACAACCCCCCTATGTGTCCAACATTGGAGAATGCACAAAGCAGTAGTAGATACAATGTCGTACAAGTTGAACATGGAGTGAATATTGCATATTAAGTTAATGAACTTATGGAAGAAGGTGATAATGATAACATAGTTGAATATGATGGGACAAATAGATTGATCCAAGTCACATTCGCTCGAATGCATTAGGACAACTTTCGTGATATTTATGATGTACATCTACTTGGCAAAGCAAACAAACCACTTTATGAAGGCTCAAGAGAAAATATTCTCTCATTATTTTTGGTGAACTTAAAGGTTTTGAAATGCCTGCTAAACATTTGTATGACACAAATCCTAAGGTATGTTTCATCACATTGTCATAAAGGTTTACTTTTTACCTCTATTTTTAGTATTAATATATGTCACATAAAATGAGAATGCAATATTTATGAATAATGTTCTTTACATTAACTAGTTATTTTTTATGTTGTATATTGTTAGGTGAATTTTCATTACTTTCAAATATCTTAACTCACACATATCGAGGTTTATTTGCCATTAAGAATGATGTTGTTATGGAATATCAAGATATTGATGCATGTCCTAATTCTCATATTATATATCCTGGAAAAATATGCGTTGGAAACATAATGCCTGCAATTTCATATCAATAGATATCAAACCGATCAAGTAACAAAAAGGATGTCTCGCAAAGTTCTTCATCATATTCCCATAATTCCACATTTGTAGCTATTGTTCATGTGGAAAAGCATAGCATAGTTAATGAATTACCATGCACAAAACATAAGTGGAGATGGTGTTTTTCAAATGCTTGCATATGGTTATGCATTTAGGAACATCAAGGAAAAATGACCAGTTTTCAAACAACCTCGTAATGTTAGGATTTCATTAGAAGTTGACGATGCCAATCCATTTGGAGAGCTCATGTCTATTTACTCAGTGTGACCAATTTTTGTTATCAACAATAACATTCATCCTTGGATGTCCATATAGAGGTAGCACATACCTTTGGCAATGATTGTTCTAAGTATTTGTTTACAATAATTTTTTGAACTTAACATTTCATTTATCTTTTTTGTTGCATAATATCTTATATTTATTTATTTGCTTATATATACATATTGTAGTAATTATGTGTATTTTCAAAAAATTAGGTAAGTACCAAGTTAAAGATGTGAATGTATATATCGTTCCTCTTATCGATGAACTAGTACAATTATGGGTTGGCATCGCTATGTATGATGTCTCTAAGCCAATAGGGAAAAACTGATTTCAATTATGTGGAAAACTTATATGGACAATTCATGATGCCCTAGAGCTAACACACTTTTGTGGTATGTGACGTTCCACTACACTTTAAAAGTATATATTTTTATGAAGATAACATGCATGTTTTTAAAATTATCCGTCCACACACACACACACACACACACAATTGACATTAATCTATCTCTTGAAGTTCTTCAAAAAAAAGGGAAACTTTGCATGTCTAGTTTGTGGTCCTAAGTGAAATCTCATCATTCAAGAAGTTTAGAAAAGGAGGTGTTTGATGAATATAGGAACTTCTTCTCTAAGAACCACAGGTATAAAGCCATTAAAAATAAATATTTTTAATGGAAAAGAAGAGACTAGATTAAAACCATGAAGAATGACACCCCACCTATGAAAGTTGAAATATAGTAGAAAATGTCAAGGCACGCAAATCATATTTTTAATGGAAAAGAAGAGACTAGATTAAAACCATGAAGAATGACACCCCACCTATGAAAGTTGAAATATAGTAGAAAATGTCAAGGCATGCAAATCATCTATGTATCATATATGTAATGTTTGGAATATTTATTTTTATTGCATTATGATTATCGTATTCAATAATTATTGTTGTAATTTATTTTATGCTTCATGGAGGTTGTCAAGGCATTAATGGGATTCCACGAGGAATGAAAAGTTATCCCATACAATTAAATAGGTTGTCCTACTATGAGGACCTACAAATAGCTCATTTTTTTATATAATGCATATTGGGAAGAATGTAATAGAAACATTCTGATGAATCTTAGATGGTAGATGTGACAAAAAATTTGATTGTCAAGATTTGTAGTGACATTTAGAAATCCAATCATGCAATGCAAAGTGTGATTCATTGAAATAATGATGGAAACCAAAATAGCCTTCCATGTTTATTGATAGAGAAACAAAACAATGCTATAAAACAGGTCATTTAAAAAATTAAATTTCCCACAGGATTTTCTTCAAACATAAATAATATCTTAACAAAGAAAAGTGAATTTGGTGGGGTAAAAACTCATGATTAAAATACATTCATTAAGTTAATTATTTGGGTATATATTTGTATATTGGTATACATAATTTTAGTATTTTTTGTCTACTTTGGAAACAAATAATTATTCATTTTTATTGTTACAATATGTTCTACCTCTATCTCTCCCAGACAACTTTGACAACAACGCCAAACAAGTTATATATGATCTTGACAAATATAAGAGGCAAGTAACGATTTATATACAAAATCTTTATTCAATTTGTTGTCGAATTGAATGACATGTGTTTTACTTGTAAAACATATAATTTTTTTGTTGAAACATGTGATTTGCTTACACGTTTTTTAGATGATTGTCATATAAAGAAATTCATAAAGAAGATATAAAGTATTGGATGAGAGAAATTCCTAGGGTAATGTGTGAAATGAAAAAGTATCTACCTATGACATTTTTCAATGTACAAGAACATTACCTCATACACCAATTTGAGGAGATTGAAATGTGTGGACCTATACACATAAGGTCAATGTGGATGTTGGAGAGGCACTTGAAATCATTGAAGGATTTGGTTAGACAAAGAGAACATCCTGTGGGTTCTATCGTATCTCAATCCATGGTGTATATTAGTCAGTATCTTCCTAATTTGCAAGTGGATCACATTTGGGATATGAACTTCATCAAGCAATTCCAAGGATATCAATTGTTGGGGAAAGGTAGAATGAGTCAATTGAAAGGTGATTAGATGGTGGAGACATATATAATACATATGACTTTCGTTTTTTTGTGTATATCATACTTATTTAATTTATATTATTTCATCAATTATTAATTTTTACCATGGTAACTATTTATTGGTGAATTATTATTTTTCATACTTTGTTGTTTGCAACGTTACCGACGTGTTATTTACCTTGGAAAAATCATTTACAATGAAATGTAAGACTAGCTAAAAAGCCATCAATCAAAGGGTCAAAGGAAATCATAAAATTATTTCTTGATTCCATAACAATTGGCTTTAGACTACCATGCATTATATTGTTCTTACGAGTGAGAAATATTTTTTATACATCACCTTACTATCATAATTAGCCAATTAGAAATGGATATCACAATGAAATGAAAATATCTTAAACATCTTTAAATAACATAAACAACATAAACATGGTATAAAGTAAATTACTTATATCCAATGGATCTTTATGGTGACTGAAAGCAATTTTCATGGTGACTGAATATGCACTTCAACATTCCTCCCAACCATAGTCCAACTATGTTCTTTAATCTCTCAACACAGCCGCCACCCATGAGTTGGGA